>CAJUYH010007770.1:0-16782 GCA_910591685.1 Galerucella tenella | reverse complement strand
TGCATAACGCGTAAAAGCTGCACTAGAGTTTCCTAAACACTCGCCTAAAGTTAATAACATGTCGGTGTATTCAACATTTGAGTACATTTTGTTTAACAATATCTAATTTTACAAATAACAAGGTTTCAAAACTCTATTTATTGTTGACTTATTGTCATAACAATCAATAAATGTCAATTTTACATGGCAAACTTAGAGAAAAGCGAACTTTATCATTAGTTTATACCAGGAGCGATTATTACTTCATAATTTTCAAATCAAAATATTCCGAAAACGGTACATAATATCGAGTTTTACCAAGAGTACCTTTTTGGTGTAAAATTAAACGATGTTTATATTCACTTGGAGTTTTGACTAATAATTCTACCCTTAAAGAAGTTATGTTGAATAATACGTTGTATGAATCGTGTAACTAGCGCCCTCTATGAGAGTTAGATATAAAAACAAATTTATGGGATATATCAGCTTCCAAAACATATTCGTATAAAATTTCATTACAATGGTGCCAGTAGTTTCGGCAAAATCGTAAGAAATGTGTAATTTTTCATTTTCTTCAACGCCCTTTATCTTGAAAACGGATGGCGTTAGAAAAAAATTTCACTAAGCCAACCCCAATTATTTTTCTGTTTTTCACCTATCCTAGAGACGGTGTTACCTCTTTTTGAAACACCCTATATAAAAGGTAGGAAATAGTGCAGTTAGGGTTCCTGTTGGCTTCGATTTCAAAGCCGTAATCCGTATCGTTAAGTCGATTAAGAGTGGACTCATTCCCAAACTAAACCAAAGTGAACTAAGGGATTCACCCTAGAAGATCCTCCACAGTAAGAAATTTCATTTGCTTTGGAGGTATTGACCATTTTTGGAACTTTAGTTCTTTACGCCAGGTTATGTTTGAGCGACCAGGGGTCGCGACGCAAAAGTTCTGACCGTTACGCGTTACGTTACGCTGCGTTATGTTACATTGCTTCGTTATGTGCCTTGCTTTTGCGTGCTTGTGCCTCCTTAGTCTCTCTCTCGTTTACAAAGCAGCGATTCATAATAATAAATATGCTCCTACCCGGATTCGAACCCGGGCCGCCCGCGTGCAATGCGAGCATTCTAACCACTGAACCACCGATGCTATATTGAAATTCGATGCAAAGCTGGTATTCGCAGTGCTGGTGATCTACTTGAATTTGTTGGGATAAATTTTTACCATTATTTCCATAATTTTTTGTGCGCGATTAAGCGGTCTAGCACATTTACTTTTCGAAATACAGGGTGTTGAAATTTTGAAAACTTGAATGTTTTAATTCGATAACTTTAAAATGGATGGATAAATTGATTTGACATTTGGCAGGTTGTTTTTAAATATAAAAGGGCATATTTTGAAAGAAATTGTAGTTTGTGCAACTAGTGTGGATATGATGGCCATATCGCACGAGGACGAAGATGGAGCACGACGCCGTAGGCGGAGTGCTCAATCGTTCAAGTGCGATATGGACAATCCACACGAGTCGAGCAGCATATTTTTTCTACGACCCACTTAAGGAAAAATCTAGAAAATAAAAATTTCTATAAACTGTAATATAACTTCAAATTAAACATTTTACAATTTAATTTTATGTTTTCACTAATTTTGTGGTAAACGTACAGTTCTTGAATGTCCAATTTGTATAATGCTACGGTTTCATTTTTTAAATATACGATGCTGTTATTAGTCGATGTTGCCAGTCGGACTCCCTCATGAATTATTTAAAAATAAAATTAACAATAAAAAAAATCTTCCTCAGGGGGAATTTAACCCGGGTCTACTGCGTGAGAGTCTGGTATGCTTACTACTCAACCACCAAAGAATATGCAAATCGTTTATCTATAACGTCAGATGTATAACATAATTTTTGCTTAAAAGGAACTAAAGTTCCTACGGTGTGTCCCGCGACACGTTCTACCTTTTTTTTTCAAATGAAGGATCGTTCGCCAGTGTTTCATGGATGATTAAGGAAAAGTAAAAAGAGTGGGGTGTACTTTGTAAATTTTTGAAAGCCAGGAATGTGGAATTCAATCAAATTCTTTCCTGTTATCTTATCATTATTATTCTGGTACATTTTCATGCTTTTGTGTGCGTATTGTGTTTGCATCTACAAAAAAATAAATACACTTTTAGTGTGATAGCATGTGAGCTCATGTAACGTGGAAATAATGTGTTTTTAGTTGGAATGTACAATATTACTTCTCACCTTATAGATAGTAATCCATCTTCTGTAGCTCTGCCCCATCCTGTTGCATAGCATAGGTCAGTCTGATTGTAATGAAGTCTGGTAGTTGGTAAGCAAACGGCACGAACTCGACTTTCTTGAGAAAATTTGACTGGCCGAGACAGTTTCATGAGAGCTAAGAAAAACGTAAACAAAATTAAGGCAGTTGAAATAGATTTCGTGACGTGACTGAAAACACATCGTGATTTTCAAGTACGGATTGGTTCGTTATCGATTCGGAATCAGTCCTCATTCTAAATAATCGGGAATTTGAAATATATGTCCAAAGGGGTTCTAAGACTGTACGTATGTGGTCTGTGCCGTCTGTACGTACGCTACATTTTTGGGGGTGGCATCGATAGTGAAAATAAAAATTAATTCTCTCACTTTTAAATAAACAAAGGTTTTCAATTTTTGCGCTAATATCCTTTGTAAGGGCCAGTCAACACAGACAGAAATTATTATTCTTATTGCTGTTAACACGCTTCTCCATATTTCTACTGGATTCTACAGAGTTCGTCAAAAGTCCGGGACCGGACAAATATCGAAGAAAATATAAATTTTGTGAAAAATCTTTTTATACCACAAATTTCACTCCAACTTAAATTACAATTTGAAAATATTTTGGAATATACAGGGTGTTCCAATAAAGTGTGGCGTATCAGAGTTTTATTTTTTGTTAAGGAGCACCCTATATTTTATTGCATTTTCTGATTGCCCCTAAAAAATATAATACTTCTCCATAATGGCTCCCTACACCTAAATACAGGTGTCTCCGAGTTGGGCTGACTTTTTTAAAAATGTGAGCGTTTCGAAAAAAAGATATAACAAACTCTAGCAAATTTCTTCTTACAAGAGTTGGACATTCGTTGACTGTATTCCACGATTGAGTAGGTACTAAATATCGCATTACAGGGTGTTCAGAATTTTCAGTTTCATCATTAGATCATTCAATGTGCATCATCAGGCTTATCTGATACCTGTATTTTAGTAATTCATCATATTAAAAAAAATGTCCTCTTTCGAATGGTTCAAGGGTGTTCTATACTTAGGTATTATACTTTTCGTGCAATTTACAATTTTCTCAAGTTTTATGCTAAATCGATTTTAAAACATCTGCAATTCTCTCTAAATTTCAAGCTAATGATCTTGGATCATGGTTGTTTTGAGGAACTAAATAGATCGCGTCTCAAGCCTCCAGAAAATATAGGGTTTTGCTATCCTATACCGAGTGGTTAAAAGATATAGACACTCTCACAGGAAAATCACTATCCACATTTTAAGAAATAATAAAAAACTAGGTATAGGACACCCTTATACCATTTGAAAGAGGACAATTTTTTGAATATGATGAATTAATAAAATAAAGGGTGTTCTATTTAAAATAAGCCTGATACTGCCTGCGGCCTGCGGCCTTGGGCTATTATCAAGCAACACGCTTTCAGCATTCTCTATGACAAAATTATCTCGGTATTATCAAGACCCTAGGGGTATTACTACTGAGAATAATCTAGGAAAATTGTTAAAAACGTAGAAACATTTTTGGAAATATATTTTTTCCGTGCTTTCCACACTATTATTTTTGTACATTATTTTTCATTATTATTTCATTCTAAAAGGAACCTACTGCACTAGGTAGATGCCGTACAGTTTCAGATGACCATTTTTTAGTAGGAAAATCTCGGAAAATAAACAATTCCCCACGGCTTTTCACACACCTTTTTTTGTACGGCACTACTGTCAAATATTTATTTATATGTTGTATAATCTACAGAAACAAATGCCGTACATTTCCAAATCACCTTTTCAGAGGGTAGAAAATGAGAGTTTTTGAAAATTTTCCTAGATTTTCCGAACGATTATTTTTGAACGTCATAAAGTCTGGACTGATCTCCTATGATTCTACTATCAAATGTAACAAACGGCGTACAGTTTTATATCACGGTTTCGGGGAGTGAAAAATAAAATGTTTAGTTTTCCACTGCGCTTTTCTGCACAAGAGAAAATTAACGCCATAGTGCTGGAGCCGATGGTGGCATGATAAACTATCGTTCTGAATGGGTTTGCTGCTGTTTCAAATTGCGACACTTTTACCCCATAGGCTCATAGTCTATTTTTTGGAAAATTAAAACCGTAAATAGTAAAATCAAAAATTGGTCTCCATAGATTTTAATTTTGTAAAGCCTCCGTACAGGGTCCTTTTGTATAACTTTGGCATTCCAAACCTGCAATTATTGCCAATGTTTTGGGACACCTGATATTGTAATTCGTGTAGGTATCTAGGAAGAATATTGTTTGTAACATTTTATTTTACTGATGCAATCTCCCCATTCATGTAAAGAGTACCACTTTATGCACTTGATGCATAAATTACTATTATTTCCTATTTTCAAACAGGAACTGGCATTTTAGCTATAAAATGTTTTCTAATAAAACTATTTAATGGTATTCACTTGTTTCATATATCATTGAAAGCAAATCGTCGAACTTTACCTATTCGTGCATCTTCTAGATCCACACTCATTGAAAGTCTATATCAAGTTTCACTAGTGAGAGCAGCAATTGAAATATAATGTTAGAAAAAGACAAAGCAGAATTATTAATAACCCATGCAACAAACTTTCATTTAAATCTATATGAAATAGTTAAAATCATATTATAGAACTTTTCACACACATCATTGAAAAAAATATACACGGCGACAAAAATATTCAATGTGAAAGTCCTAAGAATTAAATTAAAAAAGTACTCGACGCTGAAAATCTTGTGGCAGGAGTTTTATAATAATTATTACTAGCTTTACTATAAGATAGTATCTAAAAAGTGTAGGTATCTATTTTAGAACTTAGAACTTTGAACTTGAAAAAAGGCAATTTTATTATCTCACCAATATCATGTTGGAAATTGTGGAATCTCTCATGGAGGATAACTTCTTCCACTGGAATCCTCTGTTCAGAATATTCTTCCACTTCTCGATCCCACTCTCCCACGACTGCAGTCCAAAGTGCAGCTAGCGGTAAATTAAATAGATCACTAAAATAAATTTGAATAATCACATGACGAATAAGGATGTAGTTCACAAAAATGTCTGTATTTCGTGTTTAATAAACATCAAATAGTTTAAATGAAAGTGAATGAACAAGTGCCTAGCTCTCGTAATACTAACACAAACTTACTTTCTAGGTCAGTATGTACACAAAAGCATTTCCTTATTATATTCAAAGACCAAGGACATCTTGAATGGTATTTCACGTACCATCCTTGGACATTTATTTATATCATGAAAAGAACAATATTGAAAGTAAAACTGAAAGCATAGGCGTGGGTACTTTTTGAATAATTTTTGGACATACAATCTCTGTATTCGTGGTTTAATTGGAAAGCTCCACTAATAACTGCAGGTTGTATTAAAGAAGTATATCCAAAGTATGTATACTGGACTAACATTTAGGTACTAAGAAGTAGAATATTGATTGAGAACCGTCCCTTTTAGTTTCTTTGCATTCCTCACTTCTGTCGTGCATATACAGGCTAGTATTTAAATTCTGTAGAGGAGATCTGTCCTACTCCATGAGAGATGATTTCTCCATACCAGATTCGCGCACACGAATGAAGCCACTTTATATGTAATCTTCTTTGATTATTTCATAGATATTCTAACCAAGGTCAGACCTGGATATTCGTCTCGTCTTCATTCAACCTCGCTTCCATCCATCAAGTTTTTTTTTATGTAATGCTCTTTAGAAGTCAAAACATGTCATTATTCGACATACTTTTCTTCTAATTGTATATATTAATTACAGTAATGCCTTTAGCAGGATTATAAATAAGTTTAAAGAAAAGTCCTCGCTGATATAAGCAGCATATTGCTCAAAAGGTTCAAATACATTTCCATTCGGCCATTGAAATATAAATACTATGCTTGAAAAATATATTGTACATACTTATTAATGCAATGCGCAGCTGTTAAAAGCCATTCTGGTGATATCATGACACCTCCACACCAATGTCCCAAAAATCCAAATTGCGGATGTAGGAGTTGCAGCGAGACCTGTATAATGAAAAAAATTGATTTAACATTGAACACTACAGAACTTAACAAATGTTTCATTGATTGCTCATTCTACAAGTGACTAAAAGGTACAAATATAAGCAGTAATACTCATGAATGAAAGAACTGTATTGTCCCACTGAAACAAGGAGAAAGCAAAAATCCAAACAAAGAAGATGAGAATGAGTCACATTGAATTCAACTTTGCTAGAGATTGTGGGAAAATAAGTTTCATTACAAAAGCTCATGGATGTCGAATAGATGGTTATAAAATTTCTGTTGCAGCAGCTCATATGGATGTTAAGGTTCTACTTAAAGCAGCTTACAGAAGGAAAATATATAATAGATATGACAGAAAGATCAAAACGAGGTATCTATTAAAATATTTTGCAGGGAGAATGCATTGGATAAGATTTTGTGGAAGTAGGAAATAAAAAGAAGCAACGTCCTTTCCACAATGTGGAATGGAAAACAATTTTTATAATCGTCCGCATATGATAAGTGACAGTTAAATTGATGGAAAGGTGAAGCTTCCAATCTCATAACTGGTTTTTTGCTATTGTTGATGAGTATCTTCTATGCTTAGTACAGTACCTTTATATAATGAAACAATTTCATAACATGGGTAAATATTCTTACTTGCCATGGCCAAGCTCCTCTAATGCTTTGCTTTCCATTGATAATTCTTCCGAGTGTGCCTGCTCGAGGTTGCCTTGCTCGTCTAACGCTTCTTCCACATTCTTAAATAAAAAGTTCATATAAAGTGTCTCCACTTAAGTTAGCGGAACGTTTTTTGTTATACATTTTACAAAAAAAAGTTTCACATTTTATATAAGAATGAATGTTCTCAATAACAATCTCAGATTTGAACAAGAATTAAAAGAGCTTTTTTATTGGGCGAAATTTTTATTTCATTAATTGATTAGTTCAGCACCACCAATCAGAGGCTTCGAGGTTTCGACACCTCAACCTCGAAGCTTTTTATTGGCTATACCGTTCATGTGAAGAGACCGGAAACTCTTATCAGGCTCAAACGTCTCTTTATTATGTCCTTCTTGGAGAAATCCTACTGTGAGTAGTCCTAGGAGTCTGTATCTCCAATGAGATAACAGTTTCTGTATTGGCCTGTGTCTCCGCAGTATGACTAATGTTCAGTTTGAATTCACCGAGATGTACATGCATCAGTTTTTGATATTCCGAATACTGGCTCAAGACCAGTGAATGCAGTTCCAGACCTAATCTTTGTTAGGGTGTCTGTCGTTTCATTGCCTACAACACCCATGTGTCCCAGGGCTCACTTAAAAGGTACTCCATTATTATTAGCCATGGTTAAGGACTTTGTAGGTATCCCATACCAGTCTAGATCTAATCTGTGGACATGCTAAAGGTTTCAGTGGTACCGGAGAGTATAAGGATTTTTTGGCATCTATACCCACTTCCGACGTTCTGCATGGAGTACGGTTTTGAATTCACATTAACTGATACACCTACCTCACATAAATTTTTGAAAATGTTGCCGTTCAGGTTTTGGATCATGCAAAGCCTTTTTTCATGAAATCAATAATAAAAGAGTTTCCCATAGGCTGCGAACTTGAATGGACACACAACAAAAAATGTGTAATAGAAAAGTCTACAGCTATAAGTACTTTGCATTATCAATAAGCTAATTGGGGGCATAGATTTTATCCATGTTTGGTCGAGTTTCTAAGATTTCCATTTCACTACAACGTTTGATGCCAACGTTGTGTTGTCTATCCCAACGTTATATAACTATCTCGCAAAACGTCCAAATGCTGCTTGGAAAGTTATGGAAATAGGATAATAACAAGAAACTGGTAATAATATTGAAAAACTGGCAATACGTCGAAAAAGGAGATGATATTGATAGATTATGGCGTTTTCCATTGACAAAACTAGGGTGCACTGAAACTGAACTGAGTGCAAAATTTGTGTTCCACTGGCTGCACTGCACCAGTATTTCATATTCCATTGGAAAACTAGTGCAAGCGAATGTGCACTGAGTGCAGTTTTTTCGGCATCTGCTCAGGAGCTAGTTTCGAGTATAGTGCAAGAGTGCAAAATGGCGGCGAATGATGAACGATGCGAATTCGAAAGAAAAGCAGTAGCCTATTTATTATTATCATGGTCATCTTCGGTTGATACGGACATAGAAGAAATAATTCTTAAAAAACGAACATGTGCTCCAAAAATTCAGAACTACATTAAAGATGTTGTAAATTTAATGAACGAACAACAGGTGAGAAAAAAGAACCTGTTTTTTTTTTCAAATTAAATCTATGGTTGATTTATTTTTAGTTCAAAGACCATTTCAGACTTCTCCCGGAAACAGCAGAAATGCTGATTACAAAATTTGAGAACTCAACATTTCATCCCAAAAATAAATATCGTGGAGGCAGGCAACAGATAAAACGTTTTGAAAATTAATCAAAACAACAAAAACCACCACAAAACGACCAACTTGATTTGGCGAATGACAATTGACAACTTTTATGTGTTCCTTTGACCCTGCACTCAGTGCAAAATATCGGTACACTGGTGTAGAGTACGCTCGAACTTGGTACCAACTTAGTGAATGCCAATGGAAAACGCTATTAGTTCACACAAAATTGAAAAACTGAGTTGTGGGAGTTTTTAAACCAGGCCACCGTTTTACATTGAAAATATTCATAATCGAAAGATTGTGGTTAGATTAGATGAGGCCAGATAAAAACCCCATTGTTACTCCAGATGGTTGATAGTCGACACGAATTGAATAATCAGATTAGTGAAAGAAATTGATTCAACACTTTGGAGACGTAAGTAAGAAACCACATTTGATATATTAAATATGTAGTCAGTGACGTTCCCCAAGAATTATTTCAACATATGGATATGTATGGAAGAATTAATATGCTCTTAGCACTCCAACGTTGAAATTTATAAAAGTTAGGCGCACAGGCTGTCAATTTCATAGGTGTACAAGACACTATCAAGAGCATGGTTGTATGGTTTTTATGTGTGACCGTGCGAGATTAAAATATTTTAAATTATTATCGGTAATCTAGATAAGGAATATTCCCGTATAAACGGTACGTTTCATGTGAGACAGCACTAACACTATAAATTAGTTGAGAAAAGAAACGACAAATTGTTACTTTTAATCAATTGACTTCGTAATTCGATTTACCTAGTTTTAATAAAAAACAATTTTCTTTTTAATTTTGTTGAATAAAAAAAAACTTTGAATGTGATACGCTATTGTTGTTGTGTGGTAGGTAAAACCAATACCAAGCTAAAAGTGGCAATAGACAGTAACTATTAAAGCTCGGTTAACCACCGGATTTTCACGGTTGAATACAAAATGAGAGTGAAATCTATAAGAAGTGAATCTGTGTGGGAACTTGTATCGTTGACACCAGAGATGTATCAACAGTAGTTGGTTAAGGGTAAACACTTTCACCATCAACCATAAAAGAGCTGAACAAGTGAATGATAAAATAACAATGCAGCGCTACCGGGGCGATCATAAATTTCCTGCTGAGCACGTGTTTTGCCAACGATCAGACGTGAGCTCTGTGCTAGCAGTCCCATTCTTTCCATAAACAAATTGAAATACGCTAGGCTTCCAGGCTTCCGATCTCTAATGCCTTAACTGTCATTTATTCTAAATATCATATAAATGAACATATAAAATAACATTACACATTTTTGGTTGAAAATATTTCAGACATTTGTATCTTGAAAATGGATGAACACTGGTAGGACCTATTAAACTAAATTGAGATTGGAAATTAATAAAAAGTATTGGAGTCATGCATCAACTGGAATTAGGTAATGTTGTAATATCAAGATAACCACGTTTAGCAGGCAAGAAGTGATGGATCCTATAACGTTATATATATAGCGTTATTCCTTTTTCATCTACGCGTCAGGTTTGAAATTCTATGATCTTGGCTCATCGTGAAATGAACACTTTTATGTTCTGAATGGCACTATAGCTATTAATACTTGGCAGTCTAAGAGAGTTTCAACCCATATGATTCTACAGATTCTTTCATGGAGTGGTGAAGTGAGCTTTTACCTCAAATACTATCTTCCCGTGACTTTTCAAAAGGGAATAAAATTCAGAAGCGTTTGATTTATTTTGTGTGGTTGTTTGTTTGATCGAATTTAACTGTTTATTGCTTATTGCTGGCTGGTCCTTTACTTACTATAGCGTCTTTATTCGCACATCGATCCCATGATATTGGGGATTGGAAAAATAATACAAAATTAAAAAAGTGTGCGCTACTGATTAATCCTATATTAATTGATTTCAATAAAGAAGAATGATTGAATCGTGTCTTATTAGTGAATCAAAACATCTGATTGAAAAGTAATCTCATTAATCATCATTAATTGGTTTAAGTGGAAAAGAAATTCTGAGATTATAATTGATATATTAACAATGTAAATGCTTGTCTAGTGTCAGTCAGAAAACAGTTGGAATTAATTCAGTTTTGCGCTTTAATTTTTCATGAAAAAAATTGATCCTGTTGATAAATCGAAGTAAAAGTCGAGTATATCTGGAAAATTGTGCGGACTGTATAAAAAATTGTAATTTAACCCAGACAGCACCGTACATTCATAGAATATTCTTCAAACATTCCAAATTTATAAGATTATTCCGAATGTCCATAGTATATTCATAGAATATGGCGAATATTATTATTCACGTATTCAGTGAATATTCATAAATTTGGAAAAAGTGATATTCATTTACGTATGTTCATCATAAAATATTCTGGGATAGTCAAAGAATATTGTATTAAGAATATTCATAGTATATTGATACCAAATAAACATGGAATATTCAATTATTTGACAACATATTGGACGTATCACAAGATAATCTTTTCTTTCTGGAGATTTCATTTTCGCTTCAGGTAGGGTGTGCTGTGATCATATTGTGTTCATTTCATTTATATAACGTTAATGCCAATTGTGATATAGGGCTTCCCATTGGCAAACATTTTTATGGACAGTTTGGGAAGAAAGATCTTTTAATGTAATATTTCAAAAAATATTTTATTTTGGTATAGGTATGTAGATGACATATTAGCGTGTTTTGTAGGTAGTGAACGACAATTAAATATGTTTTTCAATTATATTAATAATTTACACCCAAAAATTAAATTCACACTAGAAGTTGAAGAAAATAACTTAATTAATTTTCTTGATTTAAAAATTCAAAAAGTCAATAATGTACTGGACTTTTCAATTTACAGAAAACCAACACATACTGATGTGACTATACCATATGATTCCAACCACCCCATGTCACATAAACTAGCAGCATACAATTCGATGATTCATAGAGCATTTTCGGTTCCTATGAACAAATTTAATTTTGATAGAGAAATTAATACAATTAAACAAATAGCCACATCCAATGGTTATCCTTTACATTTAATAAATAAATTACTTAATAAAAAAGAGAAAAAGATGGCGTTACAACTAATATTTCCTAAACAAACTAAAGAAGTAACAAATTACAAAACCATCACTTATGCTGGTAATATTTCCAATAATATTTCAAAGATAATATCTTCAGCAACAAATACAACAATTTCTTTTAAAACAGAAAACAATGTAGGTAGAAATTTGCTGAATGTAAAAACAAAAATAACCCCATTAAGAAAATCTGGGATATACAAACTTAAATGTCCGGATTGTAATGCTGTCTATCTTGGTCAAACCAGTCGTAATTTTGAAATTAGGTACAATGAACACTTACGAGCATACAGATTAAAACAACCAGATAAATCACATTATGCAAAGCACCTACTTGACACTAAACATTCAGTAACACCTAACACAGAACCAGAAATACTACATGTTTGTGATAAGAAGCAAGAACTGGACTTCCTCGAAGAATTAGAAATTAGAAGACACTTAACAGACCCACAATATGAAGTCCTCAATGAACAGCTGAATCTAGGAAGTTCTCCATTATTAAGCTGTCTTCTTAAGTAATAATTGTAAAGATCAGCAGATATAGTTTTCCTGGTTTCCTATATCATTGCACAGTTATACTGATCTTAAATGGGACAAGATATCCAGAATATCCCCATCGGGCTAATAATATCAAAGCTACTATTTGTGAAATCTTCTTCTTTTTTCTATTCATATATATTAAGTCAATCACTAGATAGGGCACTATTTGGACTAGCCAAATATATATCAAGTATACATCATGTCAAAAGTAACTTCTGTCATTCTGACGATGACATATTTATCGAAACAATTGTCAATAATTTACTTGCAATTTACACATTTTTACAAATATATTGTGGAGTCATTTAGAAACAGTTAGTTTCATTTTAAACCATTTTATGGATCTTGGTAGACTAAACATCAAACTGCTTGCTGCGTTGATATAATTATTGGAGTTTAAGCATGGTTTCACGAAAGATATTTGAAGTGCGGATATAATTATACTGTTATATTATCTAGTTTGGAAAAACAACATTTTGGCAGCTGCAATTATTAGAAGAGCGAAAATAATTCGAAATAACTCTCATAAAATACATTGCTCATGCAAATTTGTCCGTAAAAGTATCCAACTTTTTAGTTAGTTGTGATGTAAGATGAAATATTAACCATCAAATATTTACGTCTGTTTATTTAATATTAATTGAAAATTATTTTTGATTTATAGTATAGTTGACATGTTAAACAAATCATCAACAAAAATTATTCAATAAAAAATTAATTTTTTTGTCGTATTTGAGAACGCATATTGAAAAACATTGCTTATGACATGCTTAGTTAATAGTATATAATGAAAATAAATTATACTATCAATTAGACAGCAATATATTTTAATTATTTGATTGAATGGAATAATAATTGATTATTTATTAAGTAGACTTTTAGTTCGAACTTTATTTCATTTATAAAATTATATAAGCACTTTTCGAAATATTTCATACCTTACAACATAGCACAAAAATCACTAAACACATAATTCACTACACTGATTGCGTCACAATAATATCCACATGCATATTATGCACCTAGTGATTATAGAATATTGTAAATTACCTTGTTGCTTCAGCATTGACATTGACCCATAGACCTGGAGAACCGTCAGCGACGTGAAAAGTAACAGTAGAAGTGCCGTGGTTATGGTTGTCGTGCCCATAGCACTGACATGTCTTCGATTGTTGACTGCAGGAGTCTGAAAATGTCCCCCGACGATGTAACACGCTCATCTCCTTGGAGGAGAGAGTGATTGCATTTAACTAACAATGAAAGTGGTCAATATTAGACGGAGGCGCCAAGTGAATGGCATTTCTATTGTTGATTTATAGTTCTCTTCACATTAAATGTTATTTAATTGTAAATTTGTAAATTGGAAATCTATCAATCATTATAAACGAATAATTTCATTGAAATTAATATGACGTTAGCTGAAAGTAGTTTTTATCCAATGAACTTAACTTGTTAACGAGAATATTTTTGGTTTTTAGACAGTGAGAGTGAAATGGGAAACATCACTATCTCGTCTTCGAGAGATATACTGAATAACTTCCTAAATTCAAAAGTTTCTGTTGGAAATACCAAGAAACCTCATATTATCCAATATTTTTCAATTAGTGATGAGCGAGACTGGTCTTGGTCTTGCGGTCTTGGTCTTGGTCTTGCAGAAAATGCAAGACCAAGACTAGCTTCAGGCTGCAAGACCAAGACCAAGACCGAGCAGTGCAAGACTTATGCAAGTCCAAGACTTAGAATTGCAAGACCAAGACTAAGCCTGCAAGAGTCTTGCGGTCTTGCGTTTTTTAAACATTTTAACCGAAAAATAAAGATGAGCAGATCATTTTAAACCCTCCCCCTCCCCAACATATACTGACCACAACTGCTTGTTTTAACGAAGTATTTTCTTCATATACAGAGTGTTCCCGCTCAACTGGTCAAAATTTATAGGGTATATTAATAAAACCTAGAGAAGTAGTTTGAGATAGGACACCTATGTCTGGAAGTGTGCCGTTTCTAAAATACAGGGTATTGAAATTTTACAACAAAAATCTGTACCAACAGGTGTAAAAAATATGTCAAAGTGCATTAAAAACACAAAGTATTTGTCTCAAAAATTATAATAAAATGTATTAAATTATTTTATTATTATTGCAAGAGGAAAATCGGGTGTTTCAAAAACTAAAAATTTCAGGTAAAGAATATTTGAAGGAATATATCCATCTAAAATATTGACCTAAGCTCTATTAATGTATCCTACCATATCCTATAACTTATTTCAAATCCCAGCTAAAAGGCCTGCAAAAAAAGAATAATTTTTTATAGAGAGACTTGAAATTCAGCGACTTTAATATACATAATTTTTTTAAAACTTATAAATAAGATTAGAAATTGTTATATTTTTACGTCTTTACATCATTGATACATTATAAAACTATATTCTAAAAAAATTGTCAAAATGAATAAAAAAAACTTTATACTTGATTTATCGCTACAATTAAATATAAAATAACAAAATTTTCATGAGAAAGACTGTCCCTTTCTTTACTTTTAATGATTTTAGAAACTATTTTTTCCGATTCATTTTTTTGTAAAAATGGACTCCAGGAAAAATCTTCAAAAAAAGTGCAAGACTTACAAGATCAAGACCAAGACCAAGACTGGACCCTGCAAGACCAAGACCAAGACCATACCTTGTATGCAAGAACAAGACCAAGACCAAGACTAACCGGGTCTTGGTCTTAATCTTGCATTTGCTCATCACTATTTTTAATATAAATACATTTTTGAATTCCTGAGAATTATCATTATAGACTGGTAGCCCATGACACGTGAAGGCTTCATTATTTTAAATAGAGGTCGTTTCCACCATCGAATTTAATGTGAAAACAAGTAGAATAAGACTATTGCCTAAGGTCCAAACTTGCTAATAAAATATATACCGGGTGCTCAAGC
Organism: Galerucella tenella; assembly: GCA_910591685.1. NCBI lineage: Eukaryota > Metazoa > Arthropoda > Insecta > Coleoptera > Chrysomelidae > Galerucella > Galerucella tenella. Next base: position 1,518 of record CAJUYH010007770.1, on the reverse strand, counting down.
TATCGTATACAGGCAATATCTCGCATTGAATGGCATCAGAGTATTCTCCTAATGGCTTATAAAACAATGTTTTACATTTCACAGCCCTGGTGGTAGCTACCCCTCACACTTTATTTTCAAATGGCACCCCCTGTATATTGTCATTGGAAATTGCGTGTCGTTCTATTTGGAATACAACGATAACACATACTTTGTATTTTTTTCAATTAATAATAACAAAAGCATCAATATTTCATGAAGTATTAATTTCAACTAAAAAACCTCTCATGCAATTCAAAAAACGAATACAGTAAGTGTTCAAAATTATTTCCTGCAGAATCCATACAAGCTGCAAAACGTGTTAAAAGCCTTCTTGTGCAGGCCGTCTGAATCATAGCTGGTGTAACGCTACGACATGCTTCACGAATTTGTTCTTCAAGATCATCTAAATAATAAAATACTTCAATTTCAACCTAGAATTGTAATCTTGCATCAGAGCCGTCAAAGCTGAATATAAGAGAATATTTGGCAAACTTTTGTCACGATTTATATTTTTTAATAAACAGCTGCATTTTGTGTTATATTGGTATAGGCAATTTACACTTAACTCTAGAAGAAAGATTAGCTTATATACATTCAAATCCCAAACTTCATTGGAGAATATTACTTAATTCTTCATGCAGCAGTAACTGGAGTAAGCGTATTTGGATTTACATTTTATATACAGATGACACACCAGAACTAGAAGAAGCAGAATATGATCAAGAAACATTCAGTGGAATTGTAGGAACAATTTGTTATAGGATACAAAAATGGAAAATTGGAATTAATGAATATAAATCAGTAGAAATGATTGATAATATATTTTACAAATAGGAGCAAATTGGCTTGCAGGTTCCATAAGAAAATGAAGCGAGATAACTTAGACTCTCTTGCCAAATCAAAACGGCTCCTTGGAAGAAGAAGAAACTCCATTAGTCCCTACGGAACAAAGCTCTAATGTGTAGCCTGGTGCTTAAACTATTTATTTGTAAAATATACCATTGAGGGCTTTTTTAAATCAAATAAATATGAAATAGTATATTACGAAACGTGTGTGGTAAGAAGCATTTTACGCACGAATGGAAAAGCTACGCTCGATGTCGCGTAGCGGCGAGTGCGTAATTCCGTGAGTGCGTAAAATGCTTTACAACACGAGTTACGTACTATACTTTACCTACGACCTACTTGTATTGTATTTTTTATAAAAAGCATAAGAAATAACAATTACATTAGAGGTGCTTGGTAAACTCTATCTCTATTACTCTATTACCAATGAAAGATGCACATTAAAGAACCAACGTTTAATCATTATTAATATATTGTTGATAATCTAAAGTCCATTTTTCAATTATAATCAATACATATACTTAGCCCTTTGGGCTTTTCATAGTTAAACGTGGCCATATCGAATGTTTTCAAATAGTAAATTTTGAATAAAATGGTGACGTCTATTGACAGTTGCTAAGATGTTGCTAGGGAAGCCGTGCGATTTACTTT
>CAJUYH010007769.1:0-16782 GCA_910591685.1 Galerucella tenella | reverse complement strand
TTATCATCTCTGGAAGTATGCTAGACCCGAGACCCCTACATCAACCCTTTTGCCTTGGTAAGAAGAGCAAAAAATATTCCTATTGAATATAATAAAAAATATGATAGGAAAATTTGGCACGAAACTATGGAAGTTAACGTATTGCATTCAAATTTCACGGATCCTGTGAAATATAGGAAGCCTCAATTGATATTGCAAATAATCGATAGTATTTGCCGTAAATTCAGAATTTCTAAGGATAAAAAAAGTGTCACCGTTTTAATGACAGTGAACCTTGTGATATTTTTATTGTGATATAAATTATTAAATATTTTATTCAGTAATAGTTATCTAAATGTGCTATTTTAACTTCGGCGAAGAAGATATAAATGTAGATAATTTCGAAATTATAGCATTTAGGTATAGATAACATGCTATGAGAAATATTCAGTATTTATTGGGGATTTCAAAAGGCAAAAAATGTACACTTGGAATAACAAAGTTTATTATTATTCTGAAAAAAAGCAAAGATCTGATAACAATGTAAATACCACCATAATATTGGTCATATCACAAGAACTTTGCACATCAAAATCTATAAAAATCGTTTCCGCATACTTAAAACTCACTTTGTATACAGTTTTGACTATATTATTGTTGTTGTTATTGAATTATTCATGTTTTATTTCAGTTTTCCAAACTCATCACCATAACATTTCTGACGGGAATGGTACCTATAGTTGACATTAATTCTCCACACACAATAGTAATTACATTCTGACCTTTCATAATATTCCTACGATTCATGGAAACCTTTGGGAATTCTTTTTCACTTCTCTAGAGAGTCATTTAAATTTAAACGACATTTTAATTACTTTTAAAACGGTGTTTTTTTTAACAGAATAAACCTTTTTATAACACAATAGTCTTCAAAATCAACAACACCATTACCACTGACAAAAATAACATCATGCAAATACGGACACCAAGAGTCTTTTAACAAATGAGTCAGACAAAATGGAAAAGTTCAAAACAAAATTACCTACATCGTCCAAATCTAATAGGTTTAACGCACTAGTTAATGTGTTTGCTGCTCGAGCACAATTGCATTCTATTACATAAAAACGATAACTGAATAAATATGAACAACTGTGTGGTAATAATATTATTCACAGTCAACAATATCGTTGATCTAATAGAACCTCGAGGACGATTTAGTAAGTAGTGACAAGGGAAAAAAATGAGCTTTAGGAGCTCAGACATTAGATGCACGAGCGAGCGTAGCGAAGCGATGGCAGCTGATAGTTAAAGGGCTGCTAAAGCCTTTCCAGCATGTGTAGCATCCAACTGTTCTTCGCCTGACTTTAAACCAAAAAATAGGAAAACCAATTATATGAACACCGAAAATGGGGCTGAAACACACTTACTCACGGTATACTGATTTCTACTCCAAATTGCATCCGAGCCGCGCAGTTACGTCACGCGGGAACCAGAAATTTACACCCACCTCTCACCAGTCTTTCAATTCATTGTGTTTTCATGCAATACAAGGTGTTGTTACTAGTTGTTAGCTTTAATTTCAATTTTACTTGAGTTCATTCGTTTATTTGGAATTTTATTACCCACTAATTTACTGTTATTAGTGTTATTTAATACTGTTTTATAATATAAGGCTATTTTTTGTAACGTTTAAGGGAAATTAATAGGAAAATCAGTTTTCAAAACTGCCTGAAAAAACTGGACAAGAATATGTCGAAAATAACAAATTTCAATGAATGCTTCTAAATAATAAGCTTTTTCTACTCCCATACTATAAATTATTAATTAAATGCCAATTTTCAGTTTCATAATGATACTCATTATATCACTGGTTTTCATTATGAAACTGAAAAATTGACCAATAGAAATCTAGATTTTTAAATAACCGTAGGCAGACCCAATATTTTCTGTAGAATGTCGAGAAAAGACCAAAATAAATGTCGAGCTCCAGACCAAAAATACTTAATGACCAAGGTAAATATAATAAATTTTGTATAACATTAACATGCCTATATACGTTTTATATTAGTTCAATGTGGTCCTGTAGGGTGGTTCGAGATCCGGTTTGTGCATTTTTTTAACATTTTTTTTCAAATCAAATTTCTTTTTCGTAAAAAAAAATAGTGTATGCAAGTTTCATGTAATGGTTATTAATACACTTGGATTAACCATACGTGTCCCAGTGACACATTTGTTAAGGAGTCTTGTATAATATATAAAATATACCCAATTCATTTGTGGAGTGCTGGAGAAGAGAAGTCAAGTTGATATTATCTACACTGACTTTTCTAAAGCTTTTGACAAAATTGACCATGGCCTACTTTAACATAAACTTAATTTATTTGGTGTAGATGACATGTTAATTGCTATACTTAGTTCTTATCTTAATGATCGCACTCAATATGTTCAAACTTTAGGATACAAATCTCAACCTTTTCTTCAAACTGCAGGTGTCCCACAGGGCTCTATATTGGGTCCCTTACTATTCAACATTTTTATAAATGACATTACCGAAGATCTGGATGCTGACAATGATAAAGACATATGCTGATGATATGAAACTCCGTTAATGACTGCTTAAAACGTCAGAGAAACCTTCATTTAGTCAATAATTGGTGTATCAGAAACAAGCTTCCTATGAACCCAAATAAATGTAACGTAATGTCCTTTTGTCGGAAAGAAACAACTATACAATTTGATTACACCTTGTGCAACATTGTCCTCGACAGACCAGATGTCCTGAAAGATCTGGGTGTTTATTTTGATCAAAGGTTATCTTTTGTTCCTCATATACAAAAAACGGTCTCTGCAGCATATCGGTCGCTGGGTTTCATAGTTAGAAATGCGAAATGTCTCAAAAATATTAACACATTGAATATTTTGTTCTCGGCATTTGTAGGATCGCAACTGGAGTATGCATGTGTTATTTGGAGCCCGAATTATAATATTCATGTTTCCGCTTTGGAACGAGTACAAAGAAGATACTTTAAGTCGGCTTCTTATATCTTGGACGGTCTTTATCCTGTTAGAGGCACAACTCAAGAACACTTTTATTCTCGTTTTAATAGCAGTAGTTTACTTCGTCGTCGCTCAATGCATTCAGTTATGTTTTTATATAAAATTGTTAATTATATTTTTAAATGCGATATTATTGTATCGCTACTAAATTTCAGAGTTCCTAGAACAAATTCTAGAACGAATAGCCTTTTCTATGAATTACCACATAGGACAAACGCTTACAAATTTTCACCATTAAACCAACTTATCATTGAATACTCCTCGATCGAGTCAAACATAGATATTTTCTGCACAAATAATAGACAAATAAAACGAATCTTTCTCCGGGGTAATTCATAGGAAAGATTTCACTTCGCATATAATGTTTGTGTAAGTCTCTTTTTGTGAGTGCCTAGCTGTATATGAGTGCTTACTTTTTTTTCCCCAATACTGCATTGTATTATTTTTTTTATTTTTTTTTCTCACCTGTCATTATTATCCTGCGTTTGTCCTTATCCTGTAATTGGGCTTGCCCGAGGATATTGTAATTAAATAAATAAATAAAATATAAAATATTTATAATATAATGGTGTGTTTTAATTTTGCCCACCCATAAATATTTCTGTTTCAAATCTTTTTAAAATGTAAAAATATATATTACATACATATTTCTACACGTTTTGTACATTGTTAACTCCCAGCATCATTGTACTTACCAAAAAAAGATAACTAAGTTACTGATAATAAAGTAATAGTTCATTCTGAAAAACCATGTCGCATTCATAAAGTGGAAATATGCAAGAGCGTATCGGCCGTATGTCGTTCAAGACTTTTCTGAGCACCATGGACGCTAGTGTCTAATTAGTGTCTAATTAGCAGCTCTATACCTGTAGACAGTAGAAAGCCTCTGAGTACTTGTCGGAACACACTTCAGCTACTTTTAAATGCTTCAAGTGTCGAAGATTACGTCCACGACGACTTTTGAGAAGCATCCTTCTAAATAATAGTTATTTACGAAATGTCATTGTTTTAATAAACGTTGCAGCTATTATTTTAAAAAATGTTTAAAAATGATTTAAGTTGACGATGTTGTTATATTTAATGACAGAAAATTGTTGTTGTTTTTTTAAATCTTCTGCTAATGTTATAGGTATTGTTGAAACGTATAATTTGCACTTATCTTAATTGCTTCTGCCGAAACTAATACTTGGTTACGTGTCTATCAGTTTACTACATTCACAGGAAATTTGAGAAACATAATAATTTGGAAGTAGACCTCACATGCGATACTGGTAATTAATCAGAATTATTCAGGTATTTCAAATTAAATCAAATCTATAGTTTTGAAATTTCTTTAAGTGCCATTGGGTTGAAACCATCTCCATGAAAATCTACACTTCTGTTTTACGTATATATCTTTTTCTAATACCGTGCTCTTTAACCCACTTTTGACCTTATTAGATAGTTTTTTACTTCGGAAGTTATAACTATTCTTACACTAGGTTAATAAATAGTCCATCAAATAAAATCAACATGTTTTCTAGCTTTTTGTTGCATTTCTAATTTTCTGAAAATATAAAATAATGAAAATATTTTGATATAACCTTGTACATCCTTTAAAGTAGTGTCACAAAACAACTATCAAACCACCCGGGTTTGATATAAGAAAAATATATCAAATGAAATTCTTCCATCTACAAATGACTTAAAATTGTTGCCGTCACCTTCATCGTCATCTTTATGTGACCTGCAAACGATGCCATCAAAGTCATTCACTCACCAGTTAACACCAAATAACTCACTGGACCGCCAATTTTAAGTAATTCACAGAATGCAACCAATTGTGTTTCTAATAATAATATTTATAATAATAATTGATAATAATAATAATAATGGTTTTTGGTTTAAGTTTTTTATATGTATGTTGAAATAAAATAAATTTTGAAAAATGGGTTGATATACTTTTTTGTATATACGGTCGTAGAAAAAAATAATGTTCCTAACTCATGCGTAAAGTGTCTTTCCCGCACTTGACCGCTTGCCCGAACTGGGTCAACTGCAGTCGCGTGCGGGAAAGTATCACTTTCGGCACTTGTTAGGAAATAGTTATTTTCCTAACAAGTGCGGAAAGACACTTTACGCATAAGTTAGGAACATTATTTTTTCTACGACCGTATATACAAAAAAGTATATCAACCCATTTTTCAAAATTTATTTTATTTTAACATACATATAAAAAATTTAGACCAAAAACTATTATTATTATTATCAATTATTATTATAAATATTAATATTAGAAACACAATTTGTTGCATTCTTTGAATTTCTTAAAATTGCCGGTCCAGTGGAGTTATCTGGTGTTAACTGGTGAGTGAATGACGTTGATGAGGATGGCATCGTTTGCAGGTCACATAAAGATGACGATGAAGGTGACGGCAACAATATTAAGTCATTTGTAGATGAAATAATTTCATTTGATATATTTTTTTTATATCAAACCCGGGTGGTTTGATAGTTGTTTTGTGACACTACTTTAAAGAATTTACAAGGTTATATCAAAATATTTTCATTATTTTAAATTTTCAGAAAATTAAAAATGCAACAAAAAGCTAGGAAACATGTGGATTTTATTTGATGGACTATGTATTCACCTGGTGTAAGAATAGTTATAACTTCCGAAGTAAAAAACTATCTAATAAGGTCTTAATTTGCATAATTTTACTTTCCCGCACTAGTGCGGGAAAGTGACACTTTCAAAGCTAAAATGCGTGCGGGAAAGTGGGTTAAAGCGCACGGTAGTAGAAAAATAACTATTTCATTATCAGGGAAAAAATTGAAGGTGAATATTTACAATCACCACTTCTCCCAAAAAGCGGCCTAATTTATTTTTATCAATAATTTATCAATAAAAAGTGGTCCCACATTTTATTTCGGGGAGGGAGAAGGCAAAATAAACAAAAAAATTATTCCCTTCCTCTTTTTGGAAAACTTTATGTGGAATGCAAATTATTTTATATTTTTTCGAGAAGGGGAAGGGAATAAATATGTATTTATAAAAATGGACATAAATATCAAATAATTTGATATTTTTTTCGAAAGAGAGAAGGGAATAAATATCTTTTATTTTTTTTAATTTCTTGTATTTTTTTGCCTTCCCTCTTCCCGAAATAAAGTGTAATTGATAATTTATTGATAAAAAAAAATTGGGGCACTTTTTGGGAAAAGTGGTGATTGTAAATATTTACCAAATTAAAATTTTCCCAGTTTTTGTTAAATCAATTTTTTGATATTATGCAGAAAAGACTTTGTTGATGTAAATTGTCTTAATAAAGGTCAAACAATCAACTTAAGATAAGTTGGGTTGGTAATGAGTGGCTATTAGGTACTAATATTCACGCAGTCCTGTTTTTTCATTAAATATTCCTAAAATACTAACACTAACCACCCTGTATATTTCAAAATATAAAATTGTTGTGAGTGTAAGACGCTGCAAAATCTTGTTTATATCTCCTTCAGTTTCGGTGTGATCTAGGACTAAGTCAAAGATCAAAATAACCCAAACTAGTAAAACAGGAAGAATGTTGAATATGTGAAATGGAAAAAAAATCTTCATTCTTACAGCTACGAAATGCTATTACTACAGATTACCATGGCACCTAACCTGTAACTCAATTCTTGAAAAATTGTGAGTAGGACACCGGAGAGAAAGGAGGCGTGTTTCTATCGAGAATGGATAAGTGGAATTCTTGAACGTCATTCTTTCGAACGTCAATGGAGATAATTACCTCATGATTTTACTGGGAACTCGGTATATTTTGACAGTTTGTGAATTCATTTGGAGTTGTGGATTATTGACCTCACATTTTTTCATCGGTTTTTAATTATTTGAAATCATTGAAAAATACAATTTTTATATTACTGTAAAAAATAACAACCCAGTAGTGAAGTGATTTATGATAATTGTATCAATTATACAGTGCTATTCAAAAGTCCCCTCTCCCCCCCCCGTATCTTTTGAACGGCCACACTTACATTAATAAAATTTGGAGGGTGAAAATAAAGTGTTGTAAACTTCTCTACGAATGGTAACTGGTGACGTAACATACCCAATTTCCAGAAAAAGTCAATGTTTGGGCAGGTATTTTGGGAAACCACATAGTTGGTCCTGTTTTCCTGAATTGTGTATCTGGAGATGTTACAAAATGCAATTGAGCCGTTAATTCTGGAAATTCTGGAATATAATACAGATGAATTTGGCCATCTGGAAATAACACTTCAACAAGATGGTGCTCATGCACATCATTATGGTGCAGTAAGACGTTACCTGGATGAAGAATATCGAGGTAGATGGATCGACCGGTGAGGTCCTATAGAATGGCCACCTCGGTCACCAGATCTGACACCATTAGATTTTTTTCTATGGGGGTACTTGAAATCCAAGGTTTATACTACGGCACCAGATAGTATTGGCGTTTTGAAAGAAAGAATTATTGAAGAATGCAATGCAATTTCAGCTGACACATTCGAACGAGTACAACAAAAGCTTACTAATATGATGTATTACTGTCAGGAAATAGACGGAGCACATTTCGAACACTTGCTATTAGAATCCATTGTTGATATTTGATTAATTGAATAAAAAAAATAATTTTGGTATTTATTTAATTTATTTGTCAAAATTAGTTTAAACCCAAACAAATTTAATATGGATATGTATAGACAATGTCAATGCCTTTCAAATGAGATATCACTTGCCATAAGGTCCTATTTAAAATTATTGGCCAGAGTGGCACTGTGACGTCATCTATTACTATTACGTCACCTGTTACCATTCGTAGAGAAGTTTATACCACTTTATTTTCACCCTCCAAATTTTATTAATGTAAGTGTAGCCGTTCAAAAGATACGAGGGGGGGAGGGGACTTTTGAATAGCACTGTATACAGATCGTCTAGCATCTTCCATCATTTTTTACCACAACATTAATCTTTGAAGATTTTGCTTTTCATTATTATTTTATTGAATAGAATAGGAATTGAACATTATACCACAACAAAGAGTGTAAGAAGGTATAAAAAGTCCTTAACGTCAGATAAGTTGAAAAAACTATCAAATTATTCAGAGTCCCATTCAATTTACCAGGAACAAGGATGAGGGGACTATCCTTCTATTAAAGTTCGTTGAAGAATACCATTTATCCATTGTCGATTGAACCATGCCTCCTTTCTTTCGGTTATTCTACTCGTCGGTTTTCCCCGAATAGAAGAGGAAGCCTATGGATGCCTTAAAGTTAATCCATTGAACGAGATTGAAGTAGCTATGTACTAGTAAATCACACAGAAACGTTGAGGAAAAAAAGGAACAATATATCTCTTTGCTCTCAGTGAATATTCACTCCAATGTATACAAATATAGACAACTTTCCCACCTAGGACATCCTATATTATCAATATCAATCCTTTGTTAACATTCAAATACTTTCAACAACTTTATTTTTTATCATTCATAGTGTAACAGGAGAAAAAATGTTGTTCATAATAGCAATGAACTAGCATTAACTCATAATAAAGTTCCTTGGCAGAATCAAATGGACATCATTCAAATAACAAATAATTTTACATTCCAATAATGCATTTTTCAATAATAATAAATAATAATAATATTATTACGTCTAGCATTCTTTAAAAAAATTCATTATAATAATATCCCAATTATTGCCCTTCCCTTCCAAAATAATTTAAACGTTCCATACTTAAAATTTAATTAAAACCTTCCTCGTATAAATCTAAAGTTATTTCTACTACTCCTCGTATATTCACATATTGACTGTAATAAATTAAACCTTCTATCTATTGACTAAATACCTCGATATACCTCGATATATCGACTCGCTTATCTAGCGCCAATAAGAATCCAGTAAACCCGTAAACAACCAGTGTTTTTTGCCTAAAAAAACTCGGCCAAGCATTCTTAATGTTTTTAAAAGAGATTTGTATATTATATTCAATTGTGTTAGTGATTTGAATAGTGAACATACATAGTTTTGATGTAATTCAGGTAGATACAATATTTATACATTTTTAATACTTGTACTATTTTTTATTTATAAAAGCAGGAATGTTAAGTTGTTATTTATTTTACGAATGACGAAAGTAACATTTAAACGAAAGGTTTTCGACAAGTGAAACACTACACTTTTTGTACAACTCTGTTTATATAATATGCTAGAGAATGTGATTTATTACTGGAATGCATTATTTGTTAAAAATTAAAATATTTGTAGGTATATATTTCTTCATATCTCTGCTTAGAATTTACTATTTCTGGTATTGTATTTGGAAAGTTTAAAGCTTTTTCCTAATCGGAAATCATGATAATTTAAAAAACTAACAATGCTTTCGATGCAAACCTACAAGTCTAAACAATTAAAGAGTAACGTCACTATGGGCAAACCAAGCAATTAGATTATAACATTTGCTTATTAATTAATAATTCGAATTATATAAGAGGTCAGGAAATAGTTGAGAATATAAATTTAACTTTCGTCACTTAAGACGAAGGTATTTTAAGATTGAATGAAATATTTTTGTCAGGATGATTATTAATTATTATTTTATTGAAGCCACTGGATTTTGATATTGTATTACACCTTGTAATTAATTATTGAACTTCACCAAATCAAACACTCAATCACTAATTATAAAAGTATATTGTCAAATGAAGAAACTATTAACAATTAATGATAAAATCAATAATGATAAGGGTTGACAAATAAAAATCGACACACATCTCGACATTCTTTGTGTGTATTTAAGCATCGCTCAGGCAGTGGCGGCGTTTTTTTATATTGCACGAATCTAACACTATTAAAAAATTACGTTTTAGAAAAATCCTTCGTAAAAACTATTATATTATAATGACAAGTGTCAGAGTTAATTACTTTTTTTTTAATATTTTTATCGAATGATATTATATTAGATAATTTTCAATTTGTTTTTTTTTCAGATCTTAACGCCCGTTTCGACTCTAAAAATGCGATCTGCCAAAGGTAGGTGATTGTTGTGATGAATAACAAAAATAGAAATATTTATGAAAAATACAGACTTTTTTTGACATGCGGTTTTTAATATTTTCTCTTTCGAACTTTTATATATAATACATTATTTTTTATTTTGCCACTAAAATATCTATTTATAAATTTATGTGTATTATAAAAAGTTATATAATAATTTCTTTGATTTTTTGATGTGAGATTAGAAATCATTCATAAACTAGTTTTGTTATAGTTATATTTTTTGAATTTTCCAATAAATTTTCTAGTTTTGTTATTCAAAAAGTATGCCTGGAATGTTTTTCGTTTACATTTAATAATCTCACAAATATGCAAAATATTTCAAAAACCAAAAGGTTATTTTCAGGTACATTCTGTCTGCGTTTCTTCTTTTCAGGTGGAGTTTTTTTAGCGTAAAATCGTTCTCTGAGTCAATCATTCAAATGGTAATCTCGTTGAATTTTAATATAAACATCAATATAAGAATATCATTTTATAGAAATGAGAAAACTCAATTTTTTCATAAATATTACCTATACAATTATTCAAACTAGAAATTTTGTATTGTAACCTTCAGAAATTTTAAATATTTTAAAACATTTTATTTAGATTTAATTTTTTTGGTAAAATCTTTTAATTATTGTGAACTTTGACATCTTTTTTATATAAACTGTTAGGTGCACGCTATTTCTTTGAAAAAAACCTGGAGAACGATATCGTCGAACAGCATACAACGCTAGAAAATTATGCTTATTTAGATATCAAGATTTTTCCAAAAATCACTAGGTATGTTAAAATGATGTTCCAGATAAACGAAGAACTTTGGGTGTTTCCAGCTCCTTATATTTTCACTTTTTAAAAATTTTGATCACTTGAGGCTTTTTTTTGTGGTTACACAAATTTTCAAATATATTATGTATTCATGTATAAAGTGGTAAATCTGATCACATACCTTTTTTTGGGACAAAGAAGACTTGTAGTTTTTGAAATTTTTTATTAAACATCAATTCAAATTTTTGTACAACTTCAGATTTTCTGAGACTACAAGGACAAAATTGTCGGGTTACGCTCATCTTCCCTATACTGACCGAATTGTATGAATTATTTTTTATACTAAATTATAATTTGAGATGTGTATTTATACAGTCCTCGAAATGTAATCTATTTTAAATAAGACATGCAACCGGTTTTTATAGATAGATGAGTTACTCTATAAACACAGGTACTGGCTCGAGGTTGCTCTAACGTAGTGGACTTAGAGGCAGTATCATAGGGAAAGTTATGTTATATATGCCTTTGACTAAGAGATAAATGTGGTGGCAATCGCCGGTCGGTAAATGGAAATGGTCGTTTTCGGTTTTTAGTGATGGTTAATGGAAATATGGTGCAGTCCAAATGGTATTATTGAGATGAACATGAGACCGAGAATAATAATTGAAAAGGTAACTGTTATTTTTACTTTTGATACATTTCTTGTTCCTCCCCAAACACATCTAATTTGTTTTACGGAAAAATTATGTCAATTTTTCAATTCGGAAAGTTTTAATAGAATACGTTTTTTGAAAAAGTTCAATTGAACTTTTTCTAATATATTTACTTCGCCAAATATGTTGGCTAGGCTAGGGCTAGGGCTAGGGCTTGTTATTAAGGGCATGTCTTTAAACAAGTCTTATGAGATGAAAGTATTCAGTAGCAATACTATTATTATTATTATTAATATAATCATTATATTTTTTTTAAATTACAAATTAAATTCAGTACATTGAAAATGGAAAAATATATGGGGCTGGGTTATATATTACATTACAACTGCGTACAATATTCCCCACTCGATTGAAAAATATCCTCCGCGCAAGTGATGTACATTATTTTCTTCACGACCACGCGATAATTTTTGAATTTACTTAGAACGATAATAAAAAAATATATAAAACAAATAAGACAGGTACCTATCTAGTATGTAAATTACAAAGTTTATAAAAAGTTTATTTATTTGTATTTATTTAGTATTTCTGTGGTACTATACACATAGACCGTTCCGAGTTTCCGAAATAAACCTCTCCCTGGAGTCAATTCCACGAGTATAAGGTGGAAGAATTTGGGAAAAGGAAGGAATGTAATTTTGTTTTGTAATATTAATCCAGTTAATTTTTTTTGTATATTTTTTTTAATATACTAACCGTTTGATAAACTTAAAATTTTAAATCTATTATTGTGTATGATTATTTCCAGTGTGTCTACTTAATATCTTCTGTAAGTTCCTTGTGGCATTATTTATTATTTTTTCTCTTATTTTTTGGGAATCAAACCACAATGATGTTTTTTATTTTTTTTTATTTCGACGTTTCGGTAGCGTTCCAGCTACCGTTGTCAAGATTAACCAATAATAAAATAATTTTTGGTCCCTATGTGACACAACGACAAAAATATGACAACTAGACAATCAATAATATTTTGAAGTTTAAGACTACAAAACTTTGTTGTCAAATTTTATTCATAGTAGATCACATCTCTGGTAAAATGTGAAATAAAATATTTTATTTTATGACATTCTAAAGATATGATAGTCTACTAGAAATGGAATTCAGTGAAGTGCATGTTCCAGGAACGGTTTTTATTGGGATAGCGCTTTTTTTCGCTTATTTTGGAAATGTTGTTAATAAAACGCGTTTGTTGTTACTTTTTTGTGTATGATTATTTTTGTTTTCAAAATATGTATGACTCAGTTTGGTGATTTTGTGTATTGAAGTGTGTATCGATTAACAACTATTCCAATGATAAATCATAAGAAAACCTAGTTAAAAACTTATGATGCTATCCTGATAACGCAGGTAATTGATTATTGCTTTCTCTTTCTAACATTGGTAACCAAATTTGACTACATTCGTCTGAAATACTAGCTACACATTTATCTGCATTTAGTTGTATTAAAGCACATTCTTTGATTTTTCTTCTTTTATTATTGGGCTCTTTCAATATTATTTTTGTCGAATCCCATTGAATTTTATGCCCCTCTTCCCAAGCAAGTTTACAAATACCTGACTTAAAGAACTCCCTATCTTTGATATATTTTTTTATGTTCACTTATTCGGACTTTCAATGGTCTAGTCTAGATGTTTCACCTAAATAGAATTTGTCGCATTCACAAGATATCTGATATATGCAATTTTTTGAAGAATGCTCTTCATTTTTTGGTTTTGTTTTTGTTAGTATAGATATCAACGTATTGTTAGATTTGAAGCTAGTTCGAATATTGAATTGATTACCAATTTTCTTAAATCTTTCTGATAAACCCTTAACATACGGTATTGTCAAGTTTTTAAAAATTATGCTAGCTGAATTATTAATATTATTGTTATTATCATGGGGTATTAACAATGAGCCCTTCTCTATATTCTTAATTTCTTTATTTACAAATTCTGCAAGGTAATTATTGGCATTTAAAACATTTTACAGTTTTCTCCTTTGTGAAATGATTATCATTAGAACAAATGATTCTGGCCCTATCGTATAAAGATTTTACTACCCCTTTTTTAACGCTTATAGCATGATTTGATTCAAAATTTAAAAAATTGTTCATAAAAAATATATCAAAAATAGAGTTCCTTAAGTCAGGTATTTGTAAACATGATTGGGAAGAGGGGCATAAAATTCAATGGGATTCGACAAAAATTATACTGAAAGAGCCCAATAATAAAAGACGAAAAATCAAAGAAAGTGCTTTAATACAACTAAATGCAGATAGCTTATTTCAGCCGAATATAGTCAAATTCGGTAACCAATGTTAGAAAGAGAAATTTGCAATAATCAATTACCTGCGTTATCAGGATAGCATCATAAGTTTTAATCCAGGTTTTCTTATGATTTATCATTGGAATAATTGTTAATCGATACACACTTCAATACACAAAATCACCAAACTGAGTCATACATATTTTGAAAACAAAAATAATCATACACAAAAAAGTAACAGCAAACGCGTTTTATTAACAACATATCCAAAATAAGCGAAAAAAAGCGCTATCCCAATAAAAACCGTTCCTGGAACGTGCACTTCACTGGATTCCATTTCTAGTAGACTATCATATCTTTAGAATGTCATAAAATGAAATATTTTATGTCACATTTTACCAGAGATGTGATCTACTATGAATAAAATTTGACAACAAAGTTTTGTAGTCTTAAACTTCAAAATATTATTGATGGTATAGTTGTCATATTTTTGTCGTTGTGTCAGATAGGGACCAAAAATTATTTTATTATTAGTTAATCATGACAACGGTAGCTGGAACGCTACCGAAACGTCGAAATAAAAAAATAAAAAACATTATTGTGGTTTGATTCCCATAAAATAAGAGTAAAAATAGTATCTACTCAAGTTCTAACCATGGAAAACTTTTTTATTTTGCTTTCTTAAAAAAATTTATTCTTGATAAAAAGCTCTGCATGGTTTATTAATTAGAATATCACAATCAGATATAAATTTTTCTTGGGCATATACGAGGTTTGCTGAAAAGTAGAAATTTTACCCATTTTTTATACAGAAGAATGTTATGAAGTGAAGTTATTTTTGAATTGAAAGTATTCAAATTTGCAATTACAGCATGGAAATTCATGTTCAGTGATTATTTAGTAACCAGTCCATAGTAATTATTCTAGCTTGACACAATTTTAGAATACACTCCTAAGAAGTATTTGACAAAATGAGTCGGTTGAGATGCACTGACGTTGAGTATTTCACAGTGAATTTCAGAGTGTATTCATAAAATTACAATAAAAATGGCAAATTTAGTAAGTATTAAAAAATAAATAAAAATTATGTTAATTGTTGGAGAAAACTACAAAACATATAGAGTGGCAGTAAATATTTTTAATAGTAAAATAAAATTTATAATGTAAAACGTAAATATTCACCAATCTGAATTTTCATGCTAAATTGCTGTAATTGCATATTTGAAACTTCTTATTCAAAATAACTTTACTTCATAACATTATTCTATATCATGAAAAATGAATAAAATTCCTACTTTTTGACAAACCTCGTATTCGTTCTGAAAAAATTGATATCTCATGTTGGCATTCTAAGTTTTGAACCATGCAGAACTTTTTATCAGGGATACTTTTTTCATAAAACTAATAATAAAAAAGTTCCAACTTAGGTAGACACACTATATTATTTAATTTACTGTATCTTGGTGCTCTCAAGTTTTTAATTAATTTCTAATAATGTTGAGAGTGCAGCTGCTAATAAAGTTTGAAAGAGTTGACGTGGGAATATCATGTTAATTTGATAAGTTCTCGCTTGTTAACACCTCATTTTACAAGGGCAGAAATACTGTAAATTCTCCTTTTATATGTAGTTCTTGTTGGAATTAATGAACTTTGCAGTTCACTGCTTTGTTACCAGGCAAGTTCAAAATAGAATAAGTTGGTTTTTTTTCTGTATGTCGTCTGTCGAACTTTCTATTTTTTTCCTCTTAGTTACTTTGAAATTGTTTTCGTTTTGAGTCGTTCGCCCAACGGACTGATATAAAAGCTATGTCGGTAAATGGGTCTATTTTCGAATTTTTGTAGTATCTGCACCGTGATGTTCCATAGTATGCTTTTTATACTCGACTTTTTGTCGTTCTCTCCGTTTTTTTTATATTGTTAGCATAATTTTCCATAATTTTTGCTAATTCTTCGGATAGTGTATGTTTTTCAAGCTTATACGGTTAATATTATTGATTGTCTAGTTGTCATATTTTTTTCGTTGTCAGATAGGGACCAAAAATTATTTTTTTACTAGTTAATCTTGACAACGGTAGCTGGAACGCTACCGAAACGTGGAAATAAAAAATAAAAAACATTGTGGTTTGATTCCCAAAAAAATAAGAGTAAAAAAGGGATAAATTCTATAACGAATAAATAATGATTGCGTGTTGGGAAAAACGATGTGTATTTTAAAACGCGCATTTTTTTCAAAAAAATATTATATAGGGTGTGTCAAGGAGTGTGTCATATTATAGTGGACAATACCAGCTTTCTTATTCCAAAAGCAACCTTCTGTACCTATATTATTTATTTTTTCAGAATTTTCAAAAAATTCTGGACATAATTCATGTACAATGTCCTATACTCATCTTGAATGTTTCGGAAATAAAAGGAATTTTTTTATTACAAAAATTAACATTAAACAAAGAAAATTATTTCATTTCACAAATATTGGCCACTGTCACATGACACACCCTACCAAATTTTTATTTTTAGAAAAAAATGCGAATTTAAAAATACAAATTGACGTGTCCAAGCGTTTTTCCCCATCACGCACTCATTTATTTATTATGTAATTCATTCCATTTGGCTGTTTCACACTGTATAATATCAAATTAATAAAAGCTGCAAAAACAGTCCCCAACAGGAAGCTTTGAAGGCACGCGTATTTGAAGATATATTCTCCGGCACTGCCTTTTCAATTTCTGGAATGAATTGTGTTCCAAATCTGTTTTTTTTCTTAAGAAAAAATCATTTTTGAATTAAGCTAATCTGACGTTTTCTAACAAAAAATAACACAATGACATTTTTAATAAATATCAGAGCCAAGGTAATAAAATTTGCTTTGATCAACGCATCTTGAGATATTTTGTCGGGGGTAATACCACAAGAGCTCAGATTTAGCCGGATATTTTTTGAGCTACGCTCTCGTGATTTTGCCAGAACAGCTCTCGTTAAATTGCC
>CAJUYH010007768.1:0-16783 GCA_910591685.1 Galerucella tenella | reverse complement strand
CATCTAAGAGCGAACGTCGCCTTTGCTTGTATTGTATTTTTATAACACAGCAATACAGTCATTTATTATTATTATTATTCGATAATTAGAATCGGAGAAAACAGTGTTCAAAGTTCAGTAGCCACTGAGACAAAAATATTGAAATTTTTGATTTTCTGATCGACTCTTTGAATTATTCAATAAATTATTCAATGAATGAATAAAAATTCAATAGTTGACTCAAAGAAGGCAGTAGCGGAAGGGTGTGAGTATTAAATGACGTGCGAGTTTGTACGAAGTTTTATGGATCTAAGTAATTCGGTTTAATATTCTTGTCTCAGTGGCTATTGAACTTTGAATACTGTTTTCTCCGCTTCTAATCGAATCTGAAATTTTTTTTCCAAAATAGGGGAGAGTTGAGTAAAATGGGGCAATCGGATAAGATGGGGTACCCCAACTTTCGTGCCTTTGTCTCGACCATTAGCATTTGGAGGTGGTCAACCGCGTTGGGCATGATTATATTTAGTTGCTTAAAGGAAGGTGAATGGATTGTATGGGTTTTTGTGGGGACTCTAAACTTGTTAACAATATAAGCTCAGGTAAATATCTATGGGTTTAATTACTTCTTAAGCCATGTAATGATATATCTTGTGGAGAGAAACTATAAATTTTAGCGGATTTACAACACATTTTGTAAATACTGTACCAGTGCGATAAAATGGGGTACTAGTTTGTTTTATAATATGGGGTACCCCGTTTTATCAAACTTATACATTTCTCACGTAGTTTTTCCCGACAGGTTGTTCAATACTTTATATAATATGGCTAATAATTATCAAAGGAAAACAAACCGCCAGTCTTGATCGGAGCAGAGCATGCACCTTGCAATTCAAGAGGTGATAAATGGAAACATGGGCTATTTTAAAGCATCAAAGGCATCTTTCTGATTCTAATTTTTCTAACCCAAGCTTATCATCTCAACAGGCTACTGAAGCTGCATTTGTTATTTCTCCTGAAGATATTAGACCAACTCCGCATTTCATTAGAGAAACAGCGAAAACTAAAACCACAAAGAGGGGGAAAACGGCAGTTTTAACAGAGTCACCGTATAAAAATGAATTAATTGCCGAAATTTAGAACAAGTTAAGAATCTGAGAGGAAAATCAAACAAAATCGAATTTTCAAAAGGCAATGACCCAGGAGATATAGAAAATTATCAAACTAGGAGGAAGAAAGGTGAATCAACGGTAGAAGCAATGCTAAAAGGTTGTAGGAAGAAAACGGAACCTTCCTATGAAGCAATTGACTCGTCAGAATACGAAGAGGGAAATGTTGCGTGTCTTATTTGTAATGAGCTATTCTCTAATTCGAAATCCTGTGAAGGATGGGTAATGTGTTATAAGTGCAAATGATGGGCACATGAAATATGTGCCGGGATTGACGAAGATGATTAGTAGTACGAATGTGATTTTTGTATATAATGTCCGTAATATACGAGTTTTGAAACCTTTTTATTTTTTAATTATACAATATGATATTAATCTAGTTTAATAAGAGGTACCCCATTTTACAGTACCCACTACCCCATTTTAGTATACCAGTTGGATAAAATGGGGTATTTCACAAATTTTTAAAAAACACCTAATTTTCACAAAAGTATCGAAATCTAAGAATAATGCGTTTCAGTTATTAATCCAATCATATAACTGTGTACTTTGATATTAGAAAGATGAATGTATTCTTACTACTTTTTGAATTAACAAGCACGATATAATAAGTACCCAATTTTACCCAACTCTCCCCTACGTGGTTTTTGGAAACCAACGCTTTCAAAATATTAATGAATCCATGAATCATATTTTCCAACAACAAATTTAAAAAAAACGGAGAAAATATTTTTTTTTTCATTTAAATCGTGGAAATCGTGGAAAATAATGTAAGTTTTATTAATTTTCCTGTTATTTTTCATGATCTACAACTTATATTGCAGTAAACCGCGTATCGATAGCGTTAATATTCATAAAATGAGACAAGATTGAAAAAAAAATATAAATTGAAATCTTTTGGGACCGCCATTTTGAATTTTCGAAATCTGAATATACCAACATTTTCAGGTGCCGGACTACTATATTTTCATATATTATGTTGTTATTATAATTCTAATTATGTTTGTAGTTTAAATAACCATTTTGCAATAAATTTTTTCAATTTAAAAAAATTAAGAGTTAAGAAAAAATTTTTTTTTAAATATTACATCACGTCATCTTATGGGGTATTAAATTACCTACAATTTTAATGCGCACAATTAAAAAAAAAATCAAATCTAAAAAAGTTATGGACGAAAAGCTGTTGCATTACACGTGCTCCAAGCTATGCTTGAAAGCTGCATCGCAATCTCGAACGGAAACTTCTCCAATCTTCTTAACTTCTCAGTTGGCTAGAAGCAAAATAGATATCGCCAATTCCTGATGCCAGAAAAAAGCACTTTACTGCCATGGTTTACACATAATTTTTTATTCTACACAATAATTGTTGGCAATATGTTTCTATAATAGTATATTAAAGTATATTTCGAGCACTTTGAAATTATAAATACTGGTCTATAACTACTGTAACATCAAGAAATGGAAATCATAGATGGAAATAAGAACTAAATGTCAAATGGTTGAATTCGTGATGTATATGATGTATACCTTGCGTTGTCATGGAAACGAGAAAAGCATAAACTAATTTGTATTTTGATGGAAGTTCAACCTTATTGAGTTCTGTGAATGTCAATAGTATTAATTTAAATACCATTTCCTAAGATTTGAAAAATCGAAATATTAATATTTCAAACGATACCAACGGCACTTTCCATTTCAATATATAAATTTGACATTGTTAAATATTGTTCGAATGAAAGTTTTGACGTTAGAAACTACTCCTGTCAGATCAATAATAAAATAATTGTCATTTAGACATGATTTAGACCATAGAATTAGACTTCGTTTCTCAAGTTGTTGATGTTGCTACGATAACTTTAAAACACGCGCGTTTTT
Organism: Galerucella tenella; assembly: GCA_910591685.1. Lineage (NCBI taxonomy): Eukaryota > Metazoa > Arthropoda > Insecta > Coleoptera > Chrysomelidae > Galerucella > Galerucella tenella. The sequence continues at coordinate 13,763 of CAJUYH010007768.1, read as the reverse complement.
TAAAGTTCGATTTAAACACGCTGAGGCATGCTTTAAATATTTAAAATGGTTTACCAATAAAAAAAATATATTTTTTTCTTGTATTTTTTTAATAACTACCAAACGTGCAGATTATGTGTAAATGTGAATGGACAAAATTTTTAACATCTCTTGTAATTTGTCGGCTGCTTAGTGAAAAATTATGTTAGAATGGGTTATTATTTTACTTTGTAATTGTCTTATATTTTATTGTCATCAATTTTTTTGTTAATAAATAAATAAATAATAGTTTGGACACGTATTTTCAACAATCTTCGAGACAATCTTCTCCCAATGTTTTAGATGCATGGCTGTTTCACAAATTAGTTTCTGATACATATTCTAACTATTATTAGTTTGGTAATTATTGAAAACATACAAGAAAAATATATTTTTTTTAAATTTCATTATTAAAAAGTGATCTTGCAGATTTCATGAAAACATTAAATATCTTGAAAACTACAAATTTTCAGATATGAAAAGGTTATGCGTTTTTTACGTGAAGCCCATTAAGGAATACAAAAGAAATAAAAATAGCTTCAAATGCCAGTGGCTTTAGGGAGGGACGGGAAAGGTAACATATTATTCCAAATGTACACCACTGGAACAAGAATTGAAACATGTTTTTCTTCCAAAATATGCAATTTTGCATTTAAAAACAACCTGCCAAATGTCAAATCAATTTATCCATCCATCTCAAAGTTATCATATTAAAACATTTAATTTTTCATACCTTTAACAACCCGTATTTCGAAAATTAAATAGCTTGGACCCCTCAATCCTTATATCATTTTGTCCAATTTTGCGAGAGGTATCTACATGCAAACGTTGTGTCATTTGAAAACACCCTGTATAAACAGTACATTATTTTTACTTTTTTGGGTTCGCAAAAGTATTAATAATTTCTTATAACGTATATTTTATTTAAATTAGGGCATGCGTTAACGATTACATTTTATAGTTGTTAATAGATAATTAAGGAAGTCACTTTATGGCGAAATGGTTTTTGACCTTCAATAAATTACAGCTATACAAAAACAGAAATTTGCGAAATTCCCATTACTACATCAAATTAATTCCTTAGTTCAACTTTGATAGGTAGTTAGCATAATAATAAAGGTTTTTACTTTTTAGTCTATCACGCAAAATTATAAAGTAGTGTTTCGTTTAAAGATTGCTGATCTTGAGAAGGCGTTTACAACTAACTACCGTTATAGTGTTTTTGCAATCAGAAGATAATAAATCTATTATCTAATAAGGAATTCTTATTATCGTTCACTTACTACACATAACACTGTCTTCATAAGATGACTTGTATTAATTGAAGGGATTAGTGGATGGATGGACACCATCATGAACAAAACCACTATTCCAAACTCACTTGATAGATTGATTTGGTAAATCTATAAGACCGGTTAACTGGTATTTAGATCTCTTTCTGTAAAATGTCGATGAATTTCTAAACGGCTTTCCTATTTTTATATTTTTTGTGATTTGGATATCTTTATAATTTATAAAATAAAAATCTATAAATACATAAATAAAAAATGAAGTTAGTTTGGAGATTGCGCCATTGACATATAACAGTATATTATACACCAAGTTGGTGAAGACATCAGTCATTTTTGGTTGAGCGCGAATTTCAAACTAATGGCATTTTCATACAAATAATTTTATCTTGATAGGTAATTTCAAGCAGCAAATATGTTAAAGACAACATCCTGAGTATACAAGATTATGTTGCACAAGTTTTTGATTAACTACTATTTCTGGATTCTCAAAATATTTAAATTTATCCATTATTGACCTAGGTTAATGATAGAAAAAATCATCAGTAGTAGGGGAGGTCAGAGGGCTAAATGTGTTGTTACTCCAATCATTTCAAAACCTATTGGATCGCGTAGATCATAGGCTAAAGAAAAAAAAGTTTATGTGATATATGCCTGTTAGTGGTGGGGGAAGCGAGTATAAATTTTTAAAAATGTAAAAAAAACAGTTACGAAAAAATCCCCAATCGTGTCAGTGTAGACAGTAAACAGTCTACGAACTACTGTGTAAAGAGAGATATTAATCTGACGTATCGCTAGTGGCAGATAGCTGTAATACGAGGTAGAACTTAAAATTTTTTTTCTCGGATTCGTCAGAAATTCGAAAGAGGAGTTGAATTAACCATAAAAAGTATGATGACTGACGATTTGGACGTGACCAGAAGTTCATATCGATTTTTGAAAATGCAAAAAAAAATCATGACGTCGAAATACTCGTGCGCGTCAGAATTCGAGTTCAGCTCGATATTCTAGTAGATTTAATTCTTAATTTAATGATTTTGTGAAGGAATTATTTTAATCTGACAATTCAAAATAATAGTATATTAAAGTATAAGTGGATGTTAAGGTCCTTAAAACACGCGCGATTTTTCGCGCAAGTGTTTCAAAGACCAGTTATCCACGAATACTTTACGCTATTTATTTTATTGGTGCACTTTGAAATTATAAATACTGGTCTATAACTACTACAACAACAAGAAATGGAAATCATAGATGGAAATAAGAACTAAATGTCAAATGGTTGAATTCATGACTTATATGATGTTGTATATATGATAGTTCAGATTTTCTCCAAATTTGTTAATGTTTTGTCAGTCTCACTTAGAGAGTAGGAAGCAATTTGTTTTTTATAATGGTCACTCTTCACAAAAGTATACAGCTAAATCAGGTGTTCCACAGGGACCAAATCTCGGACCTTTGTTATTTATTTTATTTATAAATGACATTGATCGCATTTTAGATTCAGGTAGGCTGATTTAGATAGATAGATAGATAGATAGTTTTATTGTGTCTAAGATAAATCTTTTCACAAGGGTTCGGTACAAAATATCAAGTGAGGAATTAACATAATTAGAGATACATTACGACATAGACATAGTTAATACAAAAATAAAAGTATAAAATATCTGTGTACTTGATGGTAATGTCAATCATTCACCATGTGCAAATGCTCGCAGCTTTATGATACTAATAATGCTATGAGCTAATTCAGTAAGTTTAAAAAATCCATTTTGTGTATTATTAGTGTTAAGATAGTGTACTAGGTCATCAATATTATGAACATTGTGAAAAAACTATTTTTTCTTAGAGGGCTGTAAATGGGACATTCAAAAAGCATATGATGTAATGACTCCAGGGAATCCATATTACAGACAGTGCAATTATCAGTGCTGTTGATTATATGAAAATTTCCTTTAAAAGACAATTTTAAAAATGTTTTACTACACGTTCTAAATTGCGCTATTATTCTGGTTATATAGATGTGAGCAGGTATTTGCAAATAACTGTTATTTTCACCAACTAGTAAGTGTGAGTATAGTAAAGAGTAACTAGAAGCAACCTTTTTGTTCATGTCACTATCAAGCAGGCGTTCTCGCAATTTGTCTAGAATAAGTCTATCTAAACTGCGTACTTAAATAATTTTCCCATAGACACTCACATTGCGCATAAATAAACAATTCTTTAAGTTGCGTCACCCAATTATACTTTGAATTATTATCAGATTCTAACTGAGCAAGTCGATTGAAGCAAATTTTTGAAAGTCTTGAAGAGTCCATTTCTTTCAGTTTGTTCATCCAAAGTAAGGCATGTTTGAAAAAAACCATTGACAAATGATCGGATGTTTCCAAGCGTACAATGTAATCTGGGGTATTCTTTGACATACTTAGAAGTTTTTTGAAAAAGTTCACCTGTACGCACTCTATAATATCTGTGTAACGTAGACTCCATATGCCAATTCCAAAGGAAAGAGAAGATAAAATAATTGAATTGTATAAATTGATCCGCGATTCCCAAGTATTCATTTTTGACCGACACATTATATCCATTACTGCTCCAATAGCCCGATTAGCTTTGATTTTAGATTCTTAGCCATGGTGCAAAACAAGGCTGTGGAGGAGAAATCAACACCCAAGTAGGTAAACTGCTTAACTGTTTCTAAACAATATCCACTATAATGAAATTTTTTGTTGTAATTATGTACATGGCCACTTTTTGCGAATATCATTACTTTGGTTTTATCATTGACTGCAAGTTTGTTATCAAAGCAATAAGACTCGAGTACCTTTAGTTTTCGCTCTATATCGATTGGAGAGTCGCCAAGAATATATAACTATTATCATCTGCGTATTGAAGCATTAATACGTCTTTGTTGCCGTCAATAGTAAGTCCATTCAGATTTTTTGAACGAAAATAATCTTCAATGTCAGATATGGAAATAGAAAAAATTAGGGGACTAAGTGATTCTCCCTGCAAGACACCTTCCGAGATGTTGTATTTTTTACTGTATGAGTTTTGTTGCTTGATTGATAATGTTGCGTTATCGTATATCTGTTTTAGAATTCGAATGTGCTTAGAACTAATCCCAAATTTATAAAGTTTCAACCAAAGAAGTTTATGATTAATACTGTCAAATGCTCTTTTGAAGTCTACAAAGACAGCGAACACTTTTCTGCGCTGGAGTCTAAGAGTGATTTGCAAGATCGAGGTTAAAATGAAAATATTATCTAAACAGCCTCTGTCTTTTCGAAAGCCATATTGTGTTTCTGGAAGTATAGAATTATCTTCACACCAGCTGGACAGACGATTTAGTAAAATAAGTGTGAATACTTTGACACAGCAATTGATTAGCGATATACCGCGATAGTTGATAGGCTGATTTATGCAGATGACATGAAGATATTTCTTCCCATATCAAATGTGGCTGATTGTGTAGTATTGCAGTACAATTTGGAAAAAATATCTGACTGGTGTTCCGTGATCAGACTCGCATTAAATGTTTCAAAATGTGAGAAGGTATCATACTCTAAGAAAAACGATGGTAAATTTTGACTACAAAATAGATGGAAATGTTCTATCTCAGCATTCATCTATTAAGGATCTGGGGGCCATTTTCGATTCACGTTTGAATTTTATTGAACATATTGAGACTAAAGTAGCAGAGGCATTTAGGTTTTATGGCTTCATTGTGAGGAACTGTCGAGGTTTTCAAAATATTGCTGTGTTAAAAACACTCTACTTCTCTTTTATTCGTTCCACATTGGTTCAATTATTTGGTATCCGTTCTATAATAATCACATAACCAGGACATAATCTGTACAGAGGAAATTTTTAAAATATTTAGTTTTTAAAATATGCGGATCTTATCCATCAAGGGGAGTTGATTATCAATCTCTCCTAGATAAATTTCATTTTGAAAGTCTAGTCCATTTATTCCCAAAGTGGTCCAGGTGGACCCCCAGGGGTCCACGGGAGCCCGACAGAGGTCTACGCTTGCGTGGAAAAAAAATGTATTAGGTGACCCGACTTGACTTCTCCTATGAATATAGGGAGACAATAATATAGGCAGACAATATTATAAGAAGCTTGACTTCTCCTATGAATATAGGAAGACAATATTATAAGAAGCTCAGCAATTGTTTTTGTAAGAACTTGCATATTCCATATTCAGAAAGAGCGAGTCAAGACTCGCCGATGCCGCGCCGCCCGCCCGCCTAGTTAAAGTCGTGTCTGAACTTGCATGAACTTGTTGGATTTTTCTCTAATATAAATACGAATGCGAATGATAAACATTACTCAGTTGTTTCCGGAATTTCCAAAAAGAAAGTGTACCTATATAAGTGTTCACCAGTGACGGAAGTAGTTTTCAGACTTTTGAAAATTAAAGTGAATTGATATTATTGTTTGACAGTGTTGGAAAAGTAAGTACCTACCTATCTATTTGTTAGCAACTTGTATCTGCGGGAAAAACAAACCCACAAACAGTAGGTTCTGAACCATTCCAAGAATAAAGATTTCATAGGTCAAGGGGACAGCCTCAATTTGATAAAAACAAAGAGTGAAATTTCAGCTTTTCTTGGTAAACTGAAACTTATGAAGCAAAATATTGGTCGACGTGAATTTTCCCAGTTTCCAAATTTATCGCAGGTAGAATGCCTCGACGAAGATATTCAGACGTATGTTCAACATTTGATTGCCCGGTATGATGATTTTAAAAATCAGATTTGAAGACATTCTGTCGATAGATATACCATCATGGATAAATAGCTACAAAACAAGAAAATATTTATTTTTACTTTTTACCACTCCGAAGTGGGAGCTTATTGGTTTCTTGTACTGTGAGTCAATCTTAGAATACAAAAAAGTAAAGTTGGATGAAGACGTTTTTTAGACTGGCCTTGAAACTTAGCTTAAATGACAATAATCACAGCATAATGAAAGCAATATAAATTCTCACCTTTTTTTCGAAAACTTTTAACACATAGTTGATTGAAAAATAGCTACAACACAGATTTACATAGACATATACTTTTTTCGGGTTTTGGAAGTAAGTTAGTAAATGTAATAGCTGCAGGGGGTCCACCAGATCCAGCAAAATGTTTAAAGTGGTCTATGAGAAAAAAAGTATGGGAACCTCTGGTCTAGTCTGTCGTAGAGTTCTGTCATCCTTGTCTCTACTATATAAGATTTTTCACGGTGTAATTATGTGTCCAGAGATTCTAAGTAAGTTCAGTTTTAATGTGCCTAATTACAATACTAGACAACATTTACTCTTTTATTGTGAAGGATCTGGAACTAACATTTATTTAACTCGCCAGTGAATGTTATGTATTGTAATTTTAATCATTTATGTAGTTCGTGTGATTTGTTTGTTGATAGTCTGAGTTTTATTAAGAAGAAGGCTCATTCTGAATTTATTATGTAATCTATCTATTCTACTTTATTGTTGTAATTCGATTTTATTGTTTTGTATTTGTTTATTTATTTATTTGTTTAATTGCAAATGTCAATTGTATTTTTTTCGTATGCTCTGTAAAGGGATTTATATCTGTTGGCATTAAAGGCTATTATTATTATTATTATTACTATTATTATACCTTGCGTTGTCATGGAAATGGGAAAAGCATAAACTAATTTGTATATTGATCGAAGTTCAACCTTATTGAGTTCTGTGAATGTCAATAGTATTAATTTAAATACCATTTCCCAAGATTAAAAAAATCGAAATATTAATATTTTATACAATACTAACGGCACTTTCCATTTTAATTTATAAATTTGACATTGTTAAATATTGTTCGAATAAAAGTTTTGACGTTACAAACTACTCCTGTTAGATCAATAATAAAAAAATTGTAATTTAGACATGATTTAGTTAGACCATAGATTTATACTTCGTTTCTCCAGCTGTTGATGTTGCCACGGTAACTTTAAAACACGCGCGTTTTTTAAAGTTCGATTTAAACACGCTGGGGCGTGCTTTAAATAGGTAAAATGGTTCACCAATAGAAAAAAAATTTCTCATGGTTTTCATGTATCATGTAACGCGTTTAACTCGTATACGTGCTCTCCTACCACACGAACACGTCATTATGAACACCCGTGATATTAAAATCCTTTAACGGAATGCTCGGGCGCCAGATTTTTAACGAGGTTTGCTCCACGGCCCCTGACCTTTAGCGTCAAGAGTTCCAGATAGCCCCAGATGCTGCAAGCTGCAAGTCACATGGAATGATAGCTACGGCTCTTCTCATTGTGATGAGCTTTGAATAATCGGAGAATGTCAATTTTTTGCCGAATTATGGAACAATTCGTCCGCCCGCTTACAAGTTAATGCATAGACAGCAGAATTCCTACAGGCAGAGCAGCAGCTGAAATGGGGAGACTTTTAGGTCTCATTATCTCGATAACTATCGAATTTTCGAAAAAAATGATGGGGGCTAAGACGATCTTCATTTTTTATTCGGGAAAAATTTTTCTAATTCGCATATTGAGCCAGATATTAGCGAGAAACCCGTTTCCAGGGTTCAGGGGTCCGTTTTCCCCCCCTTCCGTAAACTCAACCACGTTAAGTTTTTTCTCGTTTAAAAACACCTGCTGTGACCTACCAATTGAGCTCAACGTGGAGTCTTCAGAGACTTGTCAGGAGCTTTGTCCTTTCATTTACTGGACTATGTACATACTACACTCTTTTGATAATTTTAGATGCTTACGCATATTGAAATCGGCATATTGTGCTATTTCTATAAATTTCAAAGTATTTTCTTTAAAATGAAAAAAGAAAAAATAGCACTTGAGTATTTCAAGGTGACGATTTTTTTTGCAGCTTAGTGATTCGCTCAAATTTCTAAGTCACGCTCAAACCGTCAGATTATTAAAGGGATTTTGTTTTCTGCATGTAATTAACTTATTTTGTTTAAATCTGATGCGCTCGAGTTTTTTAGAGGATCGATTTTTTTTACTAATCAGATCGACTGCCCTAGACCTACGCCACTATATTGAGGGACCCTACTTGGTAAAAGTACTCAATCTAGTACAAAGATTATTCCCTAATATTAAACTGCTCAGTTCAGATCACATACAAAATCCCCGCTCAGATCACATACAAAATCCCCGCTTGGGCTCCCCTACTATAACTACTAATAGAGAAATTCAACTTCTCAGTTGGCTAGAAGAAGCAATAATTGTCAACTTTACAGCTAGTAGTGGAAAAGGTTATATTATTGTCAATGGATTGTGCAAATATTTGAACTATGTAATTTTAAACGACATCACGTCAGACAGCGCATGCAACAGGCTCTGAACATAGTAACAAAATGGACGGAAGGTGGGTTTAACTATAAGTCCCACCAAATCAAACATAGTACCCTATACCAAAAAAAGGGACCTGGTGGGATTGGTACGGAGATTCCAATGGTTATGGATGTTAAATATCTCGAGGTGATTATTGACTCGAGATTAACAGGGACCAAACAAATGGAAAAAGTAGCAACAAGATCGGAAACCATATTAATGATGGCAAGACGAACTTGTGGGAAAAGATGGGGGTTGAGTCCGCGAATGATACACTGGTTATACAGAGTAGTGGTTAAACCCATAATAACATATGCGTCTTTGGTCTGGTGAACAAAGACGACACAAAAGAACGCAAGGATGAGACTAGGCAAGGTGCAAAGACTTGCTTGTCTCAGTATTGCAGGGTGCATGAGAAGCACGCCAACAGCAGCACTAAAAGCCTTATTTGGCCTTCCTCCATTACACCTCGTGATAATGGGGGAAGCATGGATAGGGCTATTTAGGCAGCAAAATAACCTGAGCAACAAAATAGTTAGATCAGGATACATATGCATTAAGGACATCATAAGTGGAGCCATTTTAGATATGAAAACAGACTATATGGCTACTACACTTCTCCCCAGTCCCAAATATGAGGTGGAAATACCTCACAGAAAGGACTGGAAAGACCCAAGCAGACTGAAGCTTCCCCGAGGAGAGACCTGGTACACAGACGGGTCACAGACTGGGGAAGGGACAGGAGCAGGTGTGTATAGTGAAATGAGAAACACAAGATGCTCCTTTTCACTAGGAGAACATATTTCTGTATTTCAGGCAGAGATTTATGCTATCCTAGAATGTGTAAGAATTAACAAATATAGGACTGACACTCATAGGATAAACATACTAACTGACAGCCAGGCAGCCCTTGCAGCTTTAAACAGCCGCAAGGTAACATCCAGACTGGTGGAAGAATGCCAAAAAGAACTGAATGAACTAGCAGACCACATTAAAGTAAGATTAGTGTGGGTGCCGAGACATAATGGTATTTCTGGAAATGAACAAGCTGATGAACTCGCGAGAAGAGGTTCAGCAACAGCATATGTTGGACCAGAACCAGTTCTTGGGACCACAAAGAAGGAAGCCAACATAAACTTCAGTGAAGGAACACTCCAAAGCAGGTACACAGTAAAACCTTCATGGGTGAAACATGTGTAAAACAGGCCGAAGAACTACTGAATATCAGTAGGAATAAGCTAAGAATTATTACAGGTTATTTAACGGCTCATACCCCGGTAAAGGATCACCTGCAGAAAATAGGGTTATATAACGGGGACCTCAGCTGCAGACTTTGTGGCAAGGAGACCGAGACCGTAACCCATATCTTATCTGACTGTGAGGCACTGGACTCGAGGAGACAAACAATCTCCGGAGTAGCCAAAGTGCCACCCGAAGTATATGGCACACATCCAATGGACCTATATCGTCTACTCGAAGGTACGGGGATAACTGGATGGGTGGCATAAATGTGAGAGTAGAGTACAATAAGCCAACAGGCTGCAGTGCTCCCGGCATCAGAACGGCTCCCAAACACACAAAGAAAAAAAAAAAAAAAAAAAAAAAAAAAAAAGCGACATCACGAATGTCAGATAATAGGAACAAAAAGTTTTAGGAATGTTTTTATGACCAAAATTGCAAAATTGTAAGGTCGTCTTGTTCCAGATTACTCCAAAGACACGAAAAAGGAAAAATTAAAGGTTGAGCGAACGTTGCCTGTCTAACTAAAAATAACGTTTGATTTGCTGACGTCGAGTAGCCAGTAGCCCGGTCGACTTCGAAGTTCCAACGTCAGATTAAGTTATCAACTGACGTTGTTGGTGAACGTTAATGAATAATGATAAAAACCAACGTTGGTTTTAGTAAACATTATGTCGGAATTCAGAATAGTACTAGTTGGGTCATTTTAACAGTACAGTGTGTTTCAAAGAATAACAAAAACAACAAAATGTTCAACTCAACTTAGATATCCACACACACTGTTCACGTAAACATCAGCTGATTAGGCAATTCAAATGGAAGGGGCCATGTGATACATGACACCTTTTTCTATTTGCTCTTTGCACGGTGAATAAACTTTTTATCTTCTGAGTATCTAATGTATTACAGATGTTCTGACTTATTTCGACCTGACACATGTTATACAGGAACATACCCTCTTAATCCATACCAATAACTCAAAATGGAAAAATGTTACAAAGCCCCTTCATTTACTTAGCACTTTAATTATTAACCTTGTGTTCCACGACTATTGGCTATCCATAGACTTTATTTTCCTTTTTTTTTTCGAATGGTCTACCACTTTATCTCATTATTTAGTGGCTAATTTAAAAACTGTCGATCATAACTAACTAATCCTAACCTTACTTTTTTAATGATGTTCATGGAGTTTGATGGTTCCCCCACTATAATATTATATGGAATATCATTAGTTACTGATACAAATAGACCGGTAGTTCATGACACGTGTAAGATTAATTATTTTAAATGGAAGCCGTTTTCACCATTGAGTTTAATGTGAAAAATAAGTAGAATGAGGCTATTGCCCAAGACCCAAACTTGCTAATCGACGCTAAAGGGGACATTGAAAATCTTAGCTACAAAAAAATTTGGACCAGTCTTGAGCTCCTGCATATTTGCCAAAAATTGTTGTTTTAATGAAGAATAAAGAATTGAATAAAATACAGGGTGTTTCTGAATTCATGCGACAAAATTCAGGAGATGATCGTATGAAACGAGGATGGGTCTTTCCTAAAACAAAATTTCCTCAGCCCACCCCTTTCCGAGATATCACCCTTGAATGATGGTGACTGAAATTTAGTTTTTATTTTTTTTCTAAAATTTCAGTAAAGCTAGAAACTTGAAATTCTGTAATTTACGTGCACTCGCTAAAGAATAACCACAGTTATTTTTCCAATATTCCTGTTACATTATACGGGGGTGAAATTAGCAGCCTTTACTTTATTTCATATAAAAACTTTTTTTCTCAAGATGAAGTTTTATGAAATAAAATTTCAACTTGACATCCTTGTTTTATATTAAAACTATTTGTTATTCTATATTAAAATATTAATAAGGTTTTCCAACCGTAGGTATATGGTGTGAGTTTATTGCGTTCTCATAAAATTATTGATTCCATTTCTATCTTGATCTTTCTTTCCTTTTGTTCTGTACTCTTGCTTCCCATACCCGTTTCACTGGTTTTTCCAGGTTCATTCGATTGATGTATCCAAACAATTTTAGTTGATTCTTTACGATAACCTTAGGTATTGGTTCTATCTCTAGCTTCTCTATGACATGGTCATTCCACATTATGTGTAGACCAACAGCAATGACAAAAAGAATATTATCAATATCGAGTTTAATTGAAGTGTCAAAATTCGAAAGCCAGGGATCAAGTATAGTTGAAATAATACCCTTCTTGGTGTGCGTCATCGATTGTGAAGTATATCCGGCTTTTCGGCATGTCGTTTATTTTATTTGCTATTTTGACATATAGCTAACCTTAAATTTGATAAATAAAATCATCAGGATCGTATTCAACCAAATAAGACAAGGCTATGAAATTAATAATTACCAGCTTCTTTTTCTAACTGAAAATACTTGAGAACTTTCAAAATACTGATGTTTTTCCGTGTATTCATGCATATTTTTGTATTATTCATATAAATAAAACAATAAGATTAATATTCACTTTTCATAAATAATAATTGACCGTAAACAACAAAGTACAGACCTGTCAAGAACTGTCAGTGTGACAGTAGAAAAAGACATAAGACTTATTGCCGCTACGGAAGTAACGCCTTCATAGTATTTTTAACTCTCGATTGATAGGTTGAGCTTGAGCGTAATCTAAACATCAACCAATCAAATTTTTGTAAGTCAAAGATTAGCGCGTTTGTAATACGTTTAAACGGTTCATTATTGTGATTTTGATTAGGATTAATCACAGACCTGCATTTTTTTCCATTTCTTCCTACGTAATGTGTTAGAAAGACATTAACAATCGATGACGCACACCAAGAAGGGTATTATTTCAACCATACGAACATAACGGTCTGCCGTCTGTCGTAGGCTCTTTAACGTCACCAAGTAGGGAAGGTTAGGTGTGTGCTGAGTGGGTCTATAAGGCACTCCACTGCGACTCGCAAGAGTCTATTGTGGCTCAGTGGCTCACACGTATTCAGATTCCACCAAACAAATTCAGCTCCTCAACAAAGCCGATTAGTTTATTTGGTGAATGATATTTCAGGTCCGAGAGCGAGAGAGAGACCCTGCCAAACATCGGGAGTCGGACAGTTCGACCAAGGGCCAGGTACCTGTTTTAAGTACACCGATCACTTGAACCACGACCGCTCTTCGAGCGGATTAAGGTTGTGTTCTAAGGATTAAAACAATCACTATTCACTTAACATATTATTTATTATTGAGGTGAATTGTAATAATACATAATTTTTACAAAATCTTTTTGTGATAAAAGGCCATTTCTATATTCTGCTATGTCCCCGCATGCGCACTTTATAAGTGTGTACTCTCTTAGGAGTTCTCACTGTTAGTGAATAGACCCCCTGCTGCTTCATCATCTTCCAGACAAAGACGGCAAGTCGTATCTTCCGACAGTCCAAGTTTTAAATGATAATTCAGATGACAGTGGTCTGCTATTGGGCGGAGTAGAATTCAATGAGACCTCTGGCGGAAAAAATTGTAACTGTCGCAACGAGTAAAATAATTCGTTTTGCATTGTTTTTGTATTACATGCAAGTCAACGTAATTACCGTAAATTCCCACTTAATTTGTTTAATTTTGTGTCAGTGACAAGTTTAAAACTGTGTTTTTCTATTTAACTCAAATGTCATCATTTCTGAGGTAATATTCTTATATAATCAGAGATATTATGGAAGGGGTTATGTTATTCTATATTTTGTTCTAATTGCAGATCAAAGAGAAAATAAGTCGGTATTAAAGAACTAAAATATTACTCAATACAAATACCTTCCCTGCAACTTTTGTAGATATGACTATATCAAAAATAAAATAAAAACACGAAATCAGACCTAAAACTAAACAGTTAATTGAACGCTTGTTGTA
>CAJUYH010007766.1:0-16791 GCA_910591685.1 Galerucella tenella | reverse complement strand
AAGTATTTCGGTATAATTAGAAATATTAGTCACCTCAATACGGCGGTCAAACGTGAATAAATTAATTTTGAATGTGGAAGTTTTTTTAGGGGGGGGGGTTAATTAGGAAAAAAAATGTTTTGCAAACTTTGCCATGCGACATATCGAATGAAAGGGCTTTTTAACCAGTTTTCAAATATATTTTTAAAATAATTTAACACTGAATAGTTTTGAGGATATTTAATGAAAATTGTTTATTTTGTTATAAAAAAATTCAAAAAACTTATTTTTTATTATTATTAAAAAAATCCTACTGTTTTAAAATAATATGGTTAAATTTCATAAAATAATGAAAATAACAAATTATTTTTCTCATAGAAATATCCCAGTCCGTTCCCTATTGATTCCAACACGGTAAAATTACGTTCGACGTACTCGAAAGGGGGTTGAATTTTGTCTATTTAATTTATCTGTGTATCAACCACCCACAGATGAATTCGATAGATGATGGGTCATGGTGTGTGTGTATGTACTATGAATTTCAAACATATTTATATTCTATTAATCACTTGTTCGCCCTTTAGCCTCGGGATTCAAAAGGGATTATTGTGTCTTATTATCGGTCGTTAGTTAGATTAATAGAAAATCCACCGTGAAGGATTTGAATTTTCTTCGGTTACCGATTGCTCAGTTTAATCATTAGTTCAATTAGCTCCGCTTTATTTTTTTTACGCTTTTTTTTCCAAACCAAAAATTGGTACTTTACATCAGACTGTCATCTATCTGTCATTTGTCTTGTCAAACGTCCTTATTCCACCGCCATTGTTCGTCCAAGATCTATCAGCTTAACAAAAAAAAAGGTTTTTTTATTGGTGAAACATTTTACCTATTTGTGTTTTAAAGTTACCGTAGCAACATCAACTCGAGAAACGAAGTCCAAATCTATGGTCTAAATCATGTCTAGATGACAATTTTTTTATTATTGATCTGACAGGAGTAGTTTGTAACGTCAAAACTTTTATTCAAACAATATTTAACAATGTCAAATTTATAAATTAAACTGGAAAGTGCCGTTGGTATTGTTTGAAATATTAATATTTAGATTTTTCAAAATGGTATTTCAATTAATACTATTGACATTCACAGAACTCAATAAGGTTGAACTTCCATCAAAATACAAATTAGTTTATGTTTTTCTCATTTCTCATGTATTGTTGCTGTAGTAGTTATAGACCAGTATTTATAATTTCAAAGTGCACCAATAAAAAAAAAATAGCGTAAAGTATTCGTGGATAACTGGTCTTTGAAACACTTGCTCTATTTCTAAAATAACATATAATGATTTCCCTGTCCCTAAAACCCCTATTTTGAAATTTTTACGTTTGTATATCAAAAATTTACTGAGAAAAAACATTTTTAACATTTCAACTTTGCCACCCTGTATCTTTCTTATCATCGATATTGTATTAAAAGAAGTTGCGTCAGATTGTTAAATTTTTAGGCGAAGAATCTTCCATTTCACTTTGGTCCCTGTACCCTGTACCCTGTATGGAAGCTGAGATATAATTTTTTTAAAATGCCAAAAAAAAATCGAATTTTTTCGTATTTCCAGAAAAATTCTTCACAGACCTTTTAGTTGATCATTTAACATTTTCAGAACAATCTTCTTTTCTTTTAACTTTCATCCTTTCCAAACTAAAACTCCAAATAAAAATTAAATCATATCCAATTCAAATTACTTATACACACCCATCATATATATCGACTACATAATGAAAATATAAAATAATCGAGGGTTTATGATTGTCCGCATGTCTCGCCTTAGTTTCACCCCCATTAGCACGGGGCTGGAGGGTTGCTCTTTTAACAGGCCATACGGTCAAGTTTTCGGGCGAGTACACCCGAGCGACATGTGCACTAGTCACTCTATGAATTTCTTTCCCTTTCAATATTAGAATATGTATACGGCACTACAGATTTCCTTTTCAATGTATCAGATTTTGTTCTGACAGGTTCAATCATCGGGGGATCGAGTTGCCGTCAAATCAAATTCAAAACAAAACCTGTCGTTCCCTTTTTTTTCCCAACACGAAATTGTTTTATTGTTAAAAAATTGAATTTTTAGCGATTTTAGTTTGCAGTCTTTCGCAACGTGGGCGATAGCGCCCCCTTGTGGGCGCTGCAGGCCTAAAGGGGGGCGGTCAGAGACCCAGAAAAAAAGGGGGCGTTGTGTAGGTTTTTGGGGTCGATTTATAATTTCATCTACCTAGCTAGGAAGACTCTTAGACACCGACTGAGCTCTCGACTCTCGACTACATCTTGTGAACATCAACTAATATTAATTAAGATATAGCTCAAACTCGGTTCGATATAATAGACCGCGGGCAATCATGTTTTAACAAGTTTTTGTTAAATAATCAGATTTGTACATTCCTGTATCAATCTGCTGGTTCTATAATACTTGTTCTTGCTTGTCGAGTACGATTGGGCGTCAAATGAGATAAACGAGTTTATGCACTTTTGTCTTATTCCTGTTGGTGCGTGCTGCTTATGCAATCCTATATAAACGACGTAAATTTATTTTTTCTACTAACGTGCGGAAAGTGAATCTTTTCCGCACTAAAAAGCGTGCGGAAAGAGTCACTTTTCCGCACTAGTGCGGAAAGTAAATTTATTGACATTTGAGGAATATACTGACATTTGAATATTCAAAATATGTATTTTGTATATCCAAGTTTACCAAATGACTGAAAAATTAAGAAATTTATTAGAATTCTGCTATAATTTTCAATAAGGAGGAACGCGTACGCTTCAATAATTTTTTAATGGCTGGTATAAGCCTCATCAAATGATTGTCAAATAATAATAAATATCTGACATTTCTCATCTGTCACTTTGAATCAACATAGCAACAAATAAAAAAATAATCGTCAGTCAATACTCTACGTTATCAAAACCAATTTTACCGTCGCAGCTTTTTCTAAGAGATAATTTATCCATAGAAGAAAAAATAGTGTACCTAACACGTGCGTAAAGTGACTTTTCCGCACGCGATTGCTGGCCGAACTCCGCTAAAGCGTCGTTCGGCCATCTGCAATAGCGTGCGGAAAAGTATCACTTTCCGCACTAGTTAGGTAAACTACTATTATTTTCATTTGCGGTTTCGCGCATAATAAATAAGCAGTACTTGATTTCAACACTTACGTATTTCTCAAAACAAAACAATGTCGGAAGTGAAGAAGAAGAGACGGCAATACTCTGCGGAATATATTAAATTCGGATTTATTGAAAATCCCACAAACCCGTCGTCGCCTTTGTGTCTTCTATGTCTAAAAACATTTTCGAACGAAGCAATGAAGCCTTCAAGACTAGTCAATTCTCAATTCAGCTTGATGAGTCCACTTTACCAACTAATGAAGCGTTGTTGCTATCTTACGTGAGGTTTATTAAAGATGAGAAAATACGTGAAGAACTATTGTTTGCCAGAAATTTGGAGACAGATACAAAAGGCGAAACCATATTCAATACATTGGAAAAGTTTTGTGAAGAGAAAGAGATTCCTTTGAAAAATATTATATCAGTTGCTACGGATGGCGCTCCGGCTATGACAGGGCGCCATAAAGGCTTCATAGCGTACTTAAAAAATAAAATTCCAGATGTCCTTGCTATACATTGCGTTATTCATTGACAACATTTGGTTGCTAGAAACTCAAGTGAACGACTATTTCAATCACTGCAATATGTCATCAAAGCAGTCAATAAAATCCGTAGCAGCTCTTTGAATGATAGATTATTTCATCAGCTTTGTGTTACTAATGACGAAGATTTCAACCGTTTGTTGCTTCATACTGAAGTTCGTTGGCTGCCAAGAGGCAATTGTCTGATTCGATTTTACAACCTGTTTGACTCTGTGATAGAGTTCTTGGAAATTAAAGATACAGAACTGCGCAACAAGCTCATAACATCAAAGAATGATATAGCTTACATGACAGACCTGTATAAATTGTTCAACGACATGAACCTCCAACCTCAAGGCGATGAACAAAAAATATCGTTGCTGCTTTCGCAGCCAAACTGCTTCTGCACAAAAAGAATATGGGCAGACGTGAGTTTCACAATTTTCCTAATTTATCAGTATCATGCAGTAACGACGACTTGTTTGCCTACTGCCAACATTTGGAAAACCTCCACATTGATTTCACCGAACGATACCAGGACATTTTAAACTTGGAAATACCAGACTGGGTGTTGGATCCGTTTTCAAATGTCAACACAGCAATGTCACCTCAGCTGGAAGAAGAACTTATAGAATTGACAACAAACGAAGAAATAAAAATCAAGTTCAAAAATGGATATCAAGATTTTTGGCTACAAAAACCGATCCCGCAATTGTACCCTGGATTGTGGTCAATTGTTCAACGATTCTTGATAGCATTCCCATCGTCATATTTGTGTGAACGTGGATTTAGTGCTGTGGCAACGCTGCTTACTAAAAAGAGAAATCGTTTGCGTGTTACCGAACGTGGCGACTTGTGACTGTTTTTGAGTAAATTGGAACCTGATATCAACAAACTTATTGAACAGCATCAGATTCAACCTTCACATTAGTTTTTATATAAGAATTGTTCATGTTTGTTTTATTTTCAATAAAAGATACTCTGTCCGAATACTTTAAAGTTGCGTTTCAATAATCAGTTATAAGTACTTAGCGGTTTTTAAGTATGTTTAAAAAGGGGGGCGTTAAAAAATAATTTATTCTTAAAGTGGGTAGTAGACAAAAAAAGGTTGGGAACCCCTGGTTTAAAGTGTTAACTAGAAGCTTTTTAAGACTTTTTAAACAAACTGGCAACAGCGCAATTTGACTAATTCCCAAAAAATGCAGAAAATGACAGATACTTTTCGTTCTTTATCTTTTTTTTTGTAAATTTTCCAAGTTTAAATTTGAAAAATATACTTTTTTCAACATTGTCGACAATTTTTGAGAATATGAACCAAATTTCAGGACAAATATAAAAATAGCTTCAATCATTAAAAATGACATATTCGAAAGCGTAATTTTGTGTAACACACACCTCCGCCTTTTCACTAATGGACCCTATAATAGCGAAGCAAGAATAACAAGGTAAGACCCCGAAAACTTAGTCACGACTAATGTCTTATGTCACAGCGAAACACACACAAACAGTAACAGAGACACATCAAAGAGGGCGGTTAGTAAACGAAGCCAGACCCGACCTTTTGTCTATTTACACAAATTGTGTTTGTATGTCCACTAAAAGGTATATCTCGATTCTATCCTTTTTGTCGGTCGTATTCAGTATATTGAATGCATATTGGATTTCTCCAAAAAAACAATTTTAAAATGGGCTATTTTTAGTTATAAAATTGACGGTATACTTTTTAGTTATGGTGGTGTTAAATTTTTCCATAGCAGATTGCTCATTTAAGAATAATCTGCTAAATTTTCTACCCATTATTCACAGTTTACTGTTTTTTTTTCAAGTCTATAGTGCTCCTCGTACTGTAACCCCCTGTATAAGCTACCTCTGAAGTTATATATCGCTAAGCTACCTTCATTAATTGCACCATAACTAACTAACTATTGCTCATACAGTGTGGAAACCACTTATGGAATAAAATTCTTTATGTCATTATTTTAGAATATTATAAAAAATGATGAGATACGTCAACTTTTGAATTGAGTTGTGCGTTATGTAAACATAAATTTAAATGTACAGGGTGATTCACGCAAGTATGCCAAACACCCTGTATATTTGCATATTTTTGGAATCCTCTTAATGAACCGATTCCAACAAACTAAATAATGTATGGTCAATTATGAATTATACAGGGTGAAATTTTAAAATTAATAATTTATTACACTTGAAATATTGGTAATTTTTGTAAATTAGCTAAATATGGATTTATCAAAAAACTAAACTAACTAATTATTAGACGTATTTGTATATTAAAAAAAACCTGATATGCCCATGAATTTTATCATAAATACCTAAAAATTGCCTAAAAACGCCAATAATTAGACAAAATCGGTAAATAATGTGGATTGTTTTCTATTCTGTCAGTTGTTGATGTGTTGACAGTATATACTGAAAAAGTAAAATCTCTGTCAAACACTCTTTCCTTGTCGACATAACAATGAAATAATATTTAACTGAGACTCACCGAATTGAGATTTTAATGATGATTGGGTACGAGGATAACTGAGGATGTCAAGTTGAAGTGGCAAACTTATTTAATCACAGGTATCCCAAATTGCCTAATATTTCACAAAGTACTGCGTCTAAAATTCATGCACAATTCAGAGAACTTGGACATGTTAAACCATTGAAAAGAAAACCACACTTCGTTGAAGATGATGTGAAAGTGGATATTTTGTTAAGTGTCGAAGAGAATCCAACTTCAAGTACACGTCAAATTGCCCGTGAAAATAATGTTAGTCATACAACTGTTCTAAGATGTCTTCATAAAGAAAAACTTCATCCCTACAAATTAACTTTTGTGCAGGAGTTAACAGAAGACGATCCAGATCGTAGAATGGATTTCTGCGAAAGATTGATGGATAAGCTGAACAGAAATGAGATAGCTCTTGGTACGAATCAACATTCACATTGAATGGAGAGGTAAACCGACAGAACTGTAGATATTGGTCAGCAGAGAATCCTAATTGGATGCGTGAGACACATACTCAGTACCCTCAAAAGGTGAAGGTTTGTGCCGGTATCATAGGCGACCATATTATTGGTCCTATATCTATAGATGGAAATTTGACAGACGAAAAATATTTAAATATGCTTAGAAATGAAGTTACTCCTGCGTTGGCAAACTTATATCACAACGCAATAGATCCGAGCATACCGAATGAAAATGTTTGGTTCCAGCAAGACGGGGCAACACCCCATTATGCTTTAATGGTAAGAACTTATTTAGATGAAATCTTCCCCAATAAATGGATTGGACGAAGAGGTACTATTGAGTGGCCAGCTAAATCGCCAGACCTTACGCCGTTAGATTTTATTCTGTGGGGTTATCTCAAGAACAAAGTATAAGCAACACAACCAACTAGCATTGTAGACCTCAAAGACAGGATAACTACAGAAATACGGAATATTTCACCTCAAACTTTAAACAAAGTTAAGGAGGAGTTCTATAGGAGACTGTGCTATTGCCAACAACTAGGTGGAGAACGTCTTGAGCATTTATTTTAATGTATTAAAATCAAATACATAAGGTATTTTATGTATGTGTTTAATAACTGTAAAAATAAAAATTTTACCCTGTATAATTCATAATTGACCTTACATTATTTAGTTTGTTGGAATCGGTTCATTAAGAGGATTTCAAAAAGATGCAAATATACAGGGTATTTCATTAAAAAAAACAACACCGACTATGGCATACTTGCGTGAATCACCCTGTACATTTAAATTTATGTTTACATAACGCACAACTCAATTCAAAAGTTGACGTGTCTCGGCATTTTTTATAATTTTCTAAAATAATGACATCAAGAATTTTATTCCATAAGTGGTTTCCACACTGTATAACTAAAGACTGTCGTTAGTTTATCAAACCTCCACCTCTACGAATTCATGCTTCTGTCAAATTCATATATTTTGAGAATCCAGAGATAGTAGTTAATTTTGTATACCCAAAAGATCGTCTCTAACATATTTACTGCTTGAAATAACCTAACAAGATAAAATTATTTGAATCAAAATGCCATTAGTTTAAAATTCGCGCTCAACCAAAAATGACTGATGACATATAACGATTACGTTCATAATATATCGACAGCTGACAGTGTACTTGTCAGTCAGACGACGGAGTAAACGCTTCTCGTGGTGCTCGGTCACAAATAATAGTTAAATTTTCAGTATTTTTACCGTCTGGCAACCTTCAGTTTTCCACTGTCGCTCGACTTCATTCACTCACTTAACCGAAAACTCGCCCCATTGTTCATTTTACCAATCAAACCTTCACTTAAGTATTTACCAAATAAAGGAAAAAAAAAACCAACGAGAAATGTCACTTTTTTTTTCTCCCCAACCCTCCAAAATACACAAACGTCGCAATCGTCAACCAGAAATTGAATATTACAGTGAGATTGATTGAAAGTAAAACAAATAGAATTCATTAATAGAATACAACAAGAGTCATATGAAATTGTACGAGTTTCCGTACGTCCGTATTTGGTGTCTATATGTATGTATGGTGTGCAATCGCATGAACGGCTTACGTTGATTAAAAAATAATAAAAAGGGATGTACCAACGTCACAGTAGGGGAGTGAGATACATTATACAGGACCGCATCGATAACAATAAACGTTATATATTGTTATTGGAAGTGGAGAACAACTTTTTCTTTTTGTAATACCGGCATAATAACGTTTTTTCTAACGTAGATGTTGCCAGTCGGACACCCTCATGAAGGGTACCGTACCATTATCTATAATAATGAATATTCTGCTAATTATTTCAAACGTCTACCTGTTGTCGTTTTTAATATTAAGCAGAATAATTATTTAAAAATAAAATTAACAATAAAAAAAAACTTCTTCACGGGGAGTCGAACCCGGGTCTATCGCGTGAGAGTATTTGCTTACTACTCGACCACCGAAGAATATGCAAATTGTTTATCTATAACGTCAGATGTATTACATAATTTTTGCTTAAAAGGAACTAAAGTTCCTACCGTGTGTCCCGCGACACGTTCTACCTTTTTTGTATTATAAACGAAAATAGCAATTTTTATAGATTCGGGTAGGAATCTTCTTTATTTTTTCCAAATAAAAAAATGATATAAAAAAATGATATTAAAAAAAAATACCGCCACACTGAACCCCCGTCCTTTGTGGAGAAAAATGAGCAAAGAAAAAGATCGAAGGGAAACTGAAATAAAAAAACCAAAAATTCAGATTAGAGGAAAGAAATATTCGAAAATTATGAAAAAAAGTGAGGAAAGAAGAAGAGAAAATAAACCAAGTGCCCCCTAGAAGTGCAAAAGCAGAAGAAAAATGACCTCAGCTTGTTTTTTATTAAAAAAAAAACTTCACACCAACCCCCCGTCCTTTTTGGAGAAAAATGAGCGAAGAAAAGGATCGATGGGAAAAATTTTGAAAAGAGACCCCCCCAAATTCCAAAAAATTTGGGAAATGGATAAAAAAAACCAAAAATTCAGAATAGAGGAAAGAAGTATTCGAGAATTATGAAAAAAAGGTGGGGAAGAAGAAGGGAAAATAAACCAAGTACCCCCAAAAAGACGACAAAATAAATAAGAAAAAATGAAAAAAGGGTTAGAGAGAAAGTCCGAAGGGAAAAACTTTGGAAAAAAACCTCCCCAAATTCCAAAAAAATTTGGTGGAATTTGGGATACAAAAAAAACAAAAATTCAGATTAGAGGAAAGAAATATGATTAATGATTAATATATAATTTTAACATATAAATTTTTTCTTACCTTTTTCCAATAAAAATATGTAAAAATTAATTTATCACCTCTTATTTATTATTTACAACCTTAACTCTTACCAAAGATTGGAAAGAAATTCTGATTGAATATTTATATTTTTTTCCGCCGTGCAGCAGAGTCGCGCAGACGCGGAACACAAACTTAATTTACCGAATTTTTTACGGACAAACCATTGATTGGACGAAAAAAACGCAGGAGACCTTTTTTATTGCAAAACACTTCCCATACACAGTGGTATTTTTTATTCTTCTTCACCTTCTTCCCAGCGCGAAATATTGAAAAATTTCGAAAAATCTATATACTTCAAGGTACTTATGAAAAAAAATCAGCCTAAATACTTGTACTTTTGGTCTAAAATGACCCATACCGATTGGCCTACAAGTCCTTCACTGGATTTTTGTGCAATGCATGTGCATTCGAAAGACATTTATAGGGTCTAGTTGACAAGCGACTTGCGTCGCTGTTAGGTTTACTTCGCTGTCGTATTCGATGACAATAGCATTACTCTCGGAGTCATAGCCGCGTTTCGGATTTTCTTCCAGTCCATTTCCTTTCGCCCTTCGAATAGGAGGGAGTAGTAATAAATAAGTAATCAGCAAAACGATTGAAACAATTACCGATGATGTTTCAATAAGAATCCGAAACGCAGAAATTGCAAAAATCCTAAATTTTAACGCGGATTAAAATTTCACTCACAATAATCTCCGATAACTACCGTAGACCATCACCTAGGGACTTATTTCCCTCCCCGGAAAAAAAAACCACCCCCTTCTCCCTCCCACGAGTGATATAATCTCTTGGGAATAGTGGGATGCACCCGACGAAGTAAGTCGGGAAGTGATGGGAAACTAACGATATAGATGCACTTGTTGTACACAGATTATTTTGATAACGAGAATTTTGACTGATTAAATGTTTACCCAGCAACTTGCTCGTCCATTTTATTTGTTTTTAATCTAAAACTAGTCTCACGGATAAAGTGAATATTATTGAAGTCATGAGAATCTAACAAGGCTGTCAATTTCATTATTTTAGTAAATTCTTAGGTCGTGACAGAAAAAAAGAAGAACTAAATTACAGTATAGTGCATTGTGTGTCGTTAAAATGATTTACAACATTTATACCAGCCGGGATTTATATACAGTATGACCCATTTTGTTTGGAAGCATCCCCTCTCAACCGATTTTGATATAATTTTTTTTTGTTAGATTCAGTATCAAAAAGAGTATTTTGGCACAAATTCTCAACGCCTACTTACCGTTTTCAAGGCCCTCTATGTTAATTTTTCTCTGCCAAAAAAGACAAAAGGACATTATACTCTGTTTCTTATTGTCTGACAGCACGAGAAAAGGTCACAGATGCTAGTCAGATAGTAAAACATTCATCTAAGGAATTTATTTACCATTTAATTTTATACCCGATCTGATATATAAAGGTAATATGAGTCTATAGTCTATATAGAAAGGACAAGGAGTAATAAATCATTCATTTAAGTAGATTTCATAGACGTACCAAAATATATTTTAAGAGGGTATACCGTAAGGTACATTTTGTATTGAACGAATGAGTTGCAGCTATGCTAAAGAATATACGATTTAGGTCAGAGGTAACGGGATGTACTAATTTTAATAAAAAAAAGTGATAGAGGTACATAAATTTTAGTAAGTTTTATAAAGAAAGGCAACACAGTTTATTCATAATAGAAAACAAACCAATCTGTAACAATAATTATTTTATATATTTTTGTTCTTTTTGTAAGAAGATTAATTCAAACTTTGAATATTGTCACAAATAAATTACAATGAAATAGTTGGAATAGTTGGAAAAAAAATACTACTTTTAAAATAAACGATGTTGTGAAATTGTTTGAGAGTGCTGTAAGTCATGTTAGTAAGGAAAATTGGACAAACTGTATCGAGCATGTTATCAAAGTAGAGGCAAATATGTGGAAAATTGACAATATTTGTGATGATTTAATCGACCCTATTATTATTAATGTCAACAACGATTCTTCCTCTTCCGAGTCGGATATAGAATAAAATGTAAGTAATAAATGTATTCCAATAATTATTTCTTTTCATTTTTTATTATATTATAATTTAAAACGTATTTTTTTCCCAAAATACACACCACTGCATTGCGTTATTGCTTATCTGCTAATCCTTTAACAATGAAGAAACCCCAAACTTTGCTACAACTGAAACAAATACGGGGTCGATCTACCTGGTTTTTAGATTTACGGAAGAAATGTAATTTAAAGTAAGAGATTTATCAAAAATTTCATGGTGCTCCCTGTAAAGGTTTTGCATACTTAATTAGGGTTTATTACTCCTCGTACTTTTTGTACATACTATAATTAAAGAGGAAGAGAAAA
This sequence comes from Galerucella tenella, assembly GCA_910591685.1. Classification (NCBI taxonomy): domain Eukaryota; kingdom Metazoa; phylum Arthropoda; class Insecta; order Coleoptera; family Chrysomelidae; genus Galerucella; species Galerucella tenella. The sequence goes on along the minus strand of CAJUYH010007766.1, from coordinate 4,949 downwards.
CGCACCACGAGAAGCGTTCACTCCGTCGTCTGACTGACAAGTACACTGTCAGTTTTCGATATATTATGAACGTACTCGTTATGTCATCAGTCACGTTTGGTTGAGCGCGAATTTTATACTAATGGCATTTTTATTCAAATAATTTTATCTTGATAGGTAATTTCAAGCAGCAAATATGTTAGAGACAATTTACTGGATATACAAAATTATGTTGCACAAGTTTTTGTTGAACTACTATCTCTGAATTCTCAAAATATTTGAATTTGTCCATTAATAATAGAAAAATTATTAACCACTAATAGAGACCACAGCTAGTACTGGAAAAATGAGTTTTTTGTTAAAAACCACTTTCCAGAGATGACCGGTCAATTTATACTTCGATTGTTGTCCAAAAAAATTATGCTTCTCTCTCCTTAACAATTTGGACACTCCTCTTTATCTAGGATCAGTTATTTTTGCTCTTTGCTTAACTTGTAACCTCAAAATATATACATCAGTGACCAGAAGAACATTCAGTCAAACTTAGAAGTTGACAGTTCATGAGGCAAAGCTCAAAACCAGTGACTTTAGCTTGGGCAAGTCATCCTCTTCTATCCTGTAGTGTCTTTGGAATTCTTCCTTCTTCACTAGCAGTTACAGTAGGTGATGATGCTGCACTAAGGTTTTCTTAGCATTTTCTTACTGTTTTTTTGACTATTGGATATGAGAAAAATTATTTGTTTTCTAAATATTTCGTAGGGTAGCTATATCCTTTTTAAGATGCTTGATATTTTTCAAAAATTTTAAAAGTTTTTCTACCTTGAACTCATCTTTGAGCTGGTCAAGCAAATTTGCCGAGACGCAAATATTAACCAGTTTATTGTTGGCCGAAGATTATTTTTTCTTTTCAATTTTATATCGAAAAGCTGTATAGTCACTCTCGTCAAAGAATACTAATTTGAAATTTTCCAGAAAAAATCATTTTCTAATTTTATATTTTAAATTGTTCAAACAGTGGTGCCGGCTACCCCTAAAAAGTCAACTTTGCTTTGTCTCCAATTAAAAAGATGGCTCGGTCTTTTTGGGAAAAATTATAACTGGAAACTGAATCAAAAGGAAATTTTACAGTAGTCTACAAAGTAGGATATTTTGTTTTATTATTTTAGAAAACAAAAAAAATATTTAACGAATAAAAGAGAACTAATGAAGACATAGCATCTTCAGAGTTGACACGTATGAGAAGGGTGCCATTAGGGCAGATAAAAGCCGTGAAGGGCCGTAACATGTATATACTGTGCACATGTCATCTCCCAGGCGTGCTGTGATGATGGGTTTATGGGAACGAAACGTCGCGTCTAAATGGTCTCGTTGCTTTTAGTCCTTTTCTATAGTGGATATCTCGTGAGATGGACCCTCAAAACAAACATAGTTCTGGCTATGTCCCTTTGTGTGGTCTCCGATGATGGCATGTCACTTTCGGACTAGTGCGATAGTATGTCATTGGAGATAATGAGGTTGTTTTGAATTTGATGATGGTTGAGGTTAATGCCGAGATTTTATAATCTGTATCTTCTAATATACAGATCGCTAAAAGTTTATTCGAACCATACGATTTACGCAATTGAATTTTTGAAATGAATCAATTCACAGTTTTTAACTAGCATCTTAGTAATTTTGTGATACTTATTGATAATTTAGCAGATATTTATCACAAATTCCATTAAATATACTCATTAGCCACCAGAATAATAGGGCCACTTAATCTTAAATTTTGATCTTTAAATAACGCGTATTTTTTGGATTGACAAGGTTAAAACAGTAAAAAGAGAAGCAGCTGCAGGATACCTTTATTAAAAATTTTTATAAATGCAAAATACTAAGTATGGAGTTTAGTTTATGGTTTAAATTTAATCTATTGTTTTTCAAATCTCTGAATATACATTTGAGAGTAAAATATATACGGACTCTGGTATAGAGACTTGCATAATATTTGAAAGGAAATTGATTACATGGATGATGAAAAGAAAATTTAGTGAATTCGTTCAAAAGGAACTGACCAATTCCCCTTTGGTTAGCTATAGAATTGAATTTTTGTGTTTTCTTGCGTTATGTATTTGTTTATATAATATCCTTATTATAAAAATAAATCCGTAATTTTGTATTAGCAAATATTACAAAATATTTAGTGTTTAAGCTTTGCTATTAAAGAGACTACATATAAAAGAGACTACGCATCGGACATTCGAAGTTAACGCATGGATACCCAATGACATCCAGCAACCGAACCTTTTGTCAAGTCTGTCAAACGCATTTGACAATAAAACACATTTTATCTGATTGTCACCAATTCTCAGCCAGGAGACAACATTATCACCTCTCATCAAGCCTACGATATATGCTAAATAATCCTGAGCAAATTAACAACATACTACAATTTCTTAAAGATGTGCAGCTTTACAGCAAAATTTAATCAAAACTTCATATATATTTAATCTGGCATCGGTGCTTTACGCGATAAATTCGAACGAGTGAAACATCTTATATTTTTATTCTGTAATCTTTGTCTGTAGTACAGTTGTCAGAACCAAACATGAGCCCCGGATATATAAAATGGATATTGTTTTTGGGGATTTTCCATATTGACTGGGGTCGAAGACTTTATTTAGATAAACAATGTGTCCTTTTGGTAATTTTCTGATAATTTGAATAGTAAGTTCGGGTAATCTTTATTTTTGCATCGGCAACACTGGACTATAACCAGTTCATATTTTGTTGCTTTCCATAGAAACTTGACCCTTCTTTTTCATGACATTAATACAGTCATGTAATTAAAAAATATAGACATTTAGGGCAAACGGTAGTTTTAGTTTTGGTCCAATATAAATTTTTTTATTAATATTTAGAGTTACATTTTTAGCAAGTTTTACTTTGTTTACATATCTCTTAACAGTTTACATTTATGGTATCGATATTTGGTTATCGATTCAAAATATCGAATTGTTACTACAAAAATACAACTACAGCGACATGAACACGCCCACCAGGGCTCACGTTTGCTTCTGCCAACTGTATAGTAGGTTGACAGATTCTTATGAAAAATTTTGTGCTTATTTGGTATGTCTGAGAATCGGTCCTAAACTATTTTTCAGAGTTTTTGAACTGAATTTACCGAGCATCTCCAGTAATTTTACTTCGGAATTTCAACCCACCACTGGTGTGCAATGGTTAAAAAACTGATGAAAAATTTTGTCATAGTCATAGATTTAGCAGAACAACATTTGCCGGGCTAGCTGTTATTTAGATAGATTTGCAATTTACTCAGAATACAGGGGTATACAAAAAAATTGTTCAATAAAAGCTACAAATTGTATCGTCGAAATCTAAATGGCTAAATGACACGCATCAAACCAACTGGAACATATGTATCATTTTGCATTAGATCAATTCGCGTAATAAATCATAGCCAGGGTTAAATTTGGTAATAAAATCATGGTAATTCAACCCCTTGTAACATTCACGTAGAGGTGAGCTTTCAATTATACAGTTTATTTAATGGAAAAGGGCGGCACCGACGCACATAAAGGGTCTAGAGATTTTATACGTCAATTCCCTTGAACTTTGATTGATAAAGAGTGTCTAAAAAAATTTAAATTTTAATATGGTCCTTTATGATGTTATGCAAGAAAGTAGCTGTAGAAAAAACAGGATAATAATATTCAGTAGAAATAGATTGTATCATCATTTCCAAGGACTAGAAACACTAGTAGTTTCCGCATTTACCTTATAAGAGTCATCGATATTGAACATTGCAGTGAATCCAAGCTTTTGCTAAACAATTTTGGTCCAAACTTGATAAAACTCTGGATAACCCTTCCTTGGACATCTTTTGGGTCACTAGGAATCCCAGCATCAGTCTTCTTATGGCTTTGCTCCTCAAGCATGGCCCAAATTTTCACTTCAGACTTGTCTCAAGCTTCATTAGACCCTTTTTTAATTCCTATATGGGACTTCTATCCAATTATGTTAGAAAAAAATTTTGGGACGTTCTGTATATGTAAATTTATCGTTTATGCACAGTATTTAAATTTGATGCACTCGTTTTAAAATGACCCGTATGTCGCGAGTGTAAATCTGCGGATATATCACCCTAGGAGGGAGTGATTTAGTTTAGTAGACCACCACCCTCTCGGGTGAGGGTTTTAAAGCACTTCTCTTGCTCTATATTATGTTTATTTGATAAAACCCTTATTTAAATTCGCAGCACGGCTGATTATGATGACTTTATCGTGTGTGTCAAGTCACTGAACAAGCAAGAAACATTTTTAACACTTTCCGACGTAAAAAATCTTTGGAATTTGTGGAAAAATATTTGAACCACCATGTATATTTCTTGAAAAAAAGTTGGGATGTTTATTTCAACCAATAATATATCTTTTTTTCTTGGTTTTCAAGTAGGTGGTACCCAATCTTTGACCGCCCATTATAATAATAATAATTATTCTCGGGGTCTGGGCTCGCGGAAAAAACGATCCTCGTCATTTTTTTCCACTTCTTCTTCTGCCACCGTAAGATTAGATACCACGTTGAATTTATTGGTCTTTGACGGTCGTTACATTCTGCCACTTATTTTTATTTTTTTTTTTAAGTTTATTTATAGATTTGTTAAAATGGAATTCTTAGAATTTTTTCGTGGTATCAAGTTAGATGTTTTATAGTCAATAAACGTTTTGTATAAAAACCTGTTGGTTGTATTTTTGTTTCGATAAGAACTAGAGTGCTTTGTAGATGTCGAAGTTGAACAATTATCATTTTGAAAATAAAACAATCAAAATTACCTAAAAGGGATGAACTAGAAACGTCAATATAGAATTTCAGTTTGTGGTTAGACGTGTAGATGTCGCTTTTATCGCGTTCTTAACATTTCCTTTACCTTTATATCAATCTGTGATAAAATTCAATATAAAATCTTT
>CAJUYH010007765.1:0-16792 GCA_910591685.1 Galerucella tenella | reverse complement strand
TGACCTAGTACCCAGGCTGGGTCACTCTATTATGAATGACTACCTAGTCTGTTGAGTGCCTTGTGTCACTCCCACACCAGATTTGATGTTATCCGATATGAGCATATCGCCCTTAGTGCTGCTTGGCTGTCGGAGTATACGGGGCGGTATACAAACTTCTGGAAGGGATGATAAAGTGGATCCCAAATTAGAGTTTGCGCTATACAGTACTTGAAACGATTACAGAATGGTTTATAAATGCCAGTTGGAACAAACCTAATGGTGATATGTGAAGAGACAAAATTAATGCGAGTGGGATCCACTCTGAAAGTAGAGTCGCAGATACATGTTCGTTGTATACGTAGGTACGCCATGCTAAATTATTTTGCTTTTCGGCACAATAATAATAACAGACGGACTATTTTGTCGGCAAACGTTTGTGACACTATACCAATTGCTTTCCTAACACTGTGATCCTGATCCTGATAGTTAGCTTTAATGAATTTAGTCAAGGTATACTATACTAGCTTGCTAAAGAACAAATTTCGTTAAGGTTTTTGTCATAAAATGTTTCGTGCTAACTCCCAGGATCCTTTTAATTTCTTAAAGTCTTGCTAGCTTTTTTTAAACTCTTCGAAATTTACGATTATTATTTTTTGATAACATGCTTCTATAAATATTGTTAGTAATTCAACAATTTAATCCTTCCGCCTTTATTCTTTAGGCTAACATCATAAATTACCGCAGCTCCTGCATTTTAACTTAATGTCAATTAGTTTGGTATCGTAGGCCAATCCGTGATCCAAAAAATCATTTGGGGTAACATTTTTTCGAGAAAATCGGACTTAAAAAATTGCAGTAAATGAACATTTGTTGCACGCGAGGCTGAACATGATTCTCCCAAAATTTTTAAAGAAATTTGTTTTTTTTCCTTAAATTTCTTTATTTAATTGGATACAATCCTCGGCTGGTCCTCGGATTTCAATATTCAACCTCATCCGTTACTTGTTAAATATCGGCATTGTAACGTTATAATTATTAACGCGAAGAGGTAATGATTTCAGATTACATACCCTATTTCCAGCTGAGTATTGGACAGGATTCTGCTGGTTATCTGTCAGGGAATCATCTTCTACAAACATACAAGTAGACTTAGGAAATAGTAACTATAATATTTTTCAGTCAAAACTTTTGAAGTACCTAGCTGAAAATTCTATTTATTCTGGAGAAGAATTCTTGTATATTTCTTCTTAAATTATATAAAATTTATTTTTCTTTTAAAATCAAGTGTAAGATGAACTTAACTAAATAATTCATGGGCTTTTTCGTGTTTAGTTTAGACATGTGAAGTTGTCTTATTTGATAGATAAAAATAAAGAATTTGTATATAAATAAAATAGTTATAATATATATATATATATTATATTATATATAATATAGTTATAATACATCGTACCTTTCTCTGCTTTTCTTCGGAATTATTCCGTCAACCGCAGTGTTCGCAGCTTCTCGGGATACAGGTTAATTTAAAATCCGTCATTGTGTAATTTTTTTTTCTGTTTTTTTTGTTTATTTGTTTATGACCAGGGAGAGACGCCATTAGCCGAACATCATTGTGTACTTGTTTCAACAAAAACATTCTGATTTCGTATCGTAAAGAATATTTTTTGATGTAATTGTCAAACCAAAAAACTTTGTTTTCACATTCTTTGCTCTATACCAATACCGATTATGTGAATGAAGAATATTTCATCCTCGAGAACGGGGTAGTCACCTAGGGTAGGAGCGTCTATCTCTAATTATCTACAAAATTTCAAATCAATTGAGCTGCTTTCGTAGAATTCGAAACTGAAAAGCTTCAATGACTGTACTATATCGTTGGTTTCTGTTTTTAAGATAAATATTTTGTGTTGAAAAGGTAAAATGCTCTAAAAATATTTATATACGCCAAGGTGCACTTTATAAAAGTGCCGACGATGTAACTTTTATTGCGTATAAAAGACTTCGTTGGTATATATTGCATTTCATTGCTTATATACTATTATGGTGGGTACCTGAATACCACGACATATACGTATGTGGAAACGTTTTTACATTTTAATATGGAACGAATTAAAAACGGTCATCTTTTTGTTGCGGAGGCGTGTATTCGTAGTATTGGTAATAAGGTTTATAGAATGTTTGAAAGTCCTCCGATGTTGGTAATAAAATGGTATTTTTTCAGTGTATACTCGATACACTGATTAAAACGAATTTCTAATGTATTACTGTACACTGAAGTTAGTAAATACAAGCCAGGGTAATATTAAACAGCGTATCCCTTTCGCGCGGCATCTTCGTGCATATTGTCGCAAAAAATAGATACCTTAAATCGCGTATCGACATTGGGAAGCTGCCTCGAGCGGAGGCCTCGCGGGGCGTGCCTCGACCTGATCTTGCCGATGTTCGAGCCGTAATTTGTCTGTTTTTAGTTGAGTTCAGAGTGAGCGGCTCGCGAAGTTTGGACGCTAATCATTTTATGTAAAATAGCAAATATAGCAGACGGACAGCGAAGTCTTGGTAATAGGATCCGTTTTTTACCTTTTGAGTATTTAAATTTAAACTCAACCCATTATAAAACGCAGCATCCTGAAAACCGCCTTTCCTTTTTCCTATCAGGCAAATAACCATCTTCTATTAATCTTTCAATTTTTTTTCTCGATTTTTAATTCAACTATTTGTCGGTTTTCACAATGAAGTTAGTAAAGCATTCCGTTACATCTACAAAGGGGTGAAAGAACACAATAGCTCTAACAATGTTTGTTTGAATAGTGTATTGAGCAGAATCTTTGTATTGTTGGGGTCAATGATCTTTCTCTTAAGAAAGTTACAAAGGGATGAATGGAAGTGAAAACGGCATTTATATGGTTGAAATAAAAATGAAATTAGATGTAGATACAATCGAGAAATTATTTCTCCAAGTATCTAAAGTATCTTTTAACAGGAATTTACAGAAAAACGTGTTTGTAGCAATTTATAGAATTTGTATGCAATTGTATCTACCAATGGTGTGAATATTTTGGTAACAGTAACTCTTAAGGTATTAAGGTATCCATGTGTGAATTTGAATCTGATATGTATCAATTGTTGTATGTTATGTGAACATTCACCAAAAATATCTATAGTGCCCCCCTCTTCAACAGCTGCTGACAAAAGTCTTAAATATTCGTTGTTCTTGGTGGTTTGATCTCACTTGGTCGTATTTTCAGGAATTATCTTTGGTTGTATTAGCTGTATATGAAGTTACTAATGGACAGATCATCATATCTCTTCCATACTCTCTTTGTCAGTTTATCTGCATCTCATTCTCTTCTATTTCAGTGTGCCTTGGAACAAACAGTAAAATGATGATATTCATGCTAATTCATAAAGTTTTTCTAGACATTCCCATACCATTATAGAACTTATAACACAAGAACTCGACTTTAATTACTGTTTGACTATTCGACTTCATATTTTTCCAATATTGAACTAAGCACACTTTTCCTATTGTGTATATTTCCACTTGAAAGTTGCTTGTGGTTTTCAGTGTTAATGAATTAATGTTGAAGTTATCTGTGTTCCTATGAGTTTTTTTTCACTTGGCACACATATAGCTTCATTATTTTCCCTTGAAACTCTTAATTAAAAAAATTGTATTTAAAAAAAATCCTGCAAAATAAAATTAATTATATTTCTAAGGAATTAGGTATATGATTCTGAAAAGCGTTTATACGATACCACAGGCGGTGGTGTTATTAAGGGAGAACAATCTTTCGAGCGCCAATTAAATTTATTTGGATGATGAAAGCTTTAATTGAGTCATTAACTCTATTAATCAACGAAAGGATTGTTATGTGAATAATTGCAGGTCTATTAAATACCAGGTAATGAAAAGATATTAATGTGGTGTGTATTTTGCTTCGGGGTTAGCTTGAGGAAATGCAAAACTGCATTGAAAGGAGTCTGTTAATTAGTAGTTAGCTTCATACGGTCGACTATTGTGTGCAGTACACTCTAAAGTGAATTTCAACCTCTTTATTTCAATAGTGAGGGGAACAATAAATATTACTAAGCACACCACCGAATCACCGAACCTGAGAATCGTCATCTACTCCGACAGCCAAGCATCACTTGAGGCGATACGCTTATATATGATAACATCAAATCTGGTGTGGGCAAGGCCCTCAACAGACTAGGTAGTCATAATCGAGTGACCCTATCCTGGTTACCAGGTCATCAAGGAATAAAAGGACGATAAATTAGATAAACAATGGTCAACGGAGGTCATGATAGGGCAAGAACTTTCCTGTGGAATTGCTAAATGTAGCTAAATGTAAAGAGAGCATCCACAAATGGATAAACAGCCAGGCAATGCGCTGGTGGTATGGAACCCCAGGACAAAGGCATGCTAAATTATTCCTTAAAAACACTTCGGCTAAACTGTCACACGACCTTCTATGTCAAAGTCGGTAAACGACGAGGATGATGGTGGGAATGCTGACCGGACATTGTAGGCTGAACAAACACATGCATACAATTCAATTGGCCTAGCAGATGACAGTCTATGCAGGTTCTGCCAGAAAGAAGACGAAACCGCGGGGCACATACTCTGTGAGTGCGAAGGCCTTGCAAGGGTGCGGTTTCACTTACTCGGAGAAGAAAAACCGAGGGCAGAGAGCTACGCAAGGGACGCGGTATCCAGGCTATTAAGTCTAATAAAAAGAATAAAGCTAGATATCGACTGGGATAGGACTAAGAGCCACTCCAATTCTAATCTAATCTAAGCACACCACCTAATTGTAGGTAATTCTTTTGTGACAAATTCGAAGGGAAATATTCAGACAAAATGCAAAATCAGCAGAAATGCCTTAACCTAGTTTAAGCTGGATTAAAGTTACTAATAAGTTTGACTCACTGAAACGAAGGAAAACATATACGGTGAGATGGTTTCTCCTTACATAAAACTATATTTATAATATTCACGATCACTTGACATTCTTAAAGCCTTCAATAAATATGCACAATACAAGAAAAAAGTGAAATCAAAAAATAAATCAACATGGGGACAAGACTGGTCTCTGTGTATGTATTCGTGTCAGGACCATAAAAAGGCACGAAAAACATATGGCAGCACATTGTAAAATGTATATTATTTCATGTAGAGAAAAATTATTGTAGAATGACATTAATAACAGGCCGAAATCAAAATTATGTATTTGAACGGTCGTACCATTTTTTATTTATTGCTACTTTCCAATTATGCAGACTTTTTCGATTCTTATTATTTTTTCTTTTCCAGGTAAGTGATCACCGTAGTTTATTCAATATTCAACGAAATTCGTGAGTATAATACCGTTACACATTTTTAGATAATAGTTAAGTTGAATTACATCATATAATTTTTCAGAATTTCTTCAACAATACAAAAATGTAATTCGTTTAGATAAGATAGTGGAATAAATAAATATATACGTTTACTAATGATAATGATTGCTGTGGGTTTTGCTATTGGCACTCTTTTTTGAAGCAGGGGCGGCGTTAGGTCATTCTGTCTTTAGATATTTAATATAAAATACTTCTTTGGTTTAACTATTAGTCTCTGTCTGTTTTTTGTTATGTCAAATTAAGTACTCTTTAGAGTTAGTAAAGTTTAAAATGTATCGTTGATTTCTATTGCCATAAATAACCTATCCACTTGAGCCTCATTGCATTGAACAAACAACCTTGATAAACTCGGAATAAAAACGGTTCAAACTTAATAAGATATTTTTTTAAACAGCAAATGATATTCAACTGGATTTGTTGAAATTGTACAACGCAAGCATAACATTGAGGGCCTTATTAGACTTGGTCACCTGGCGACGTCACCGGTAGCGTCACCGATCACCTTACTAGTTGGTGGGCACTAGTTTTTATGGCGCTTATTACATTATGGTCCCAATCGTTTGTTGACTGACCGGTGACTCTGATCCATTACCAGACGAGTCGCCACTGGTGACCAAAAATTATCGTTGGGTATTGAATTAACACACAGTCACTGCTGTGGCGTCGCCACTGTATAACAGTGCACGTGGAGCTAGGAGAATGTGTATAGCATTTCTTCCGTTTATTATTTTCCTTTTTACTAATAATTCATAAAAATCACAAAAATTAGACGTTAACGGAAAGTATCCCAGAATGACCATTTTTACGATTCCATAATCACAAAAATAACAGTTATAAAAATTTGACGACTAATCCCATAGATTTTTTATTAATTTTTTTTATTATTGATACGTCGATGCATGGAGGTCATTAGCGTCATTGTGGTGTACTAAAGTTACAGAAAAGAAAAATTATATAAGATTCAGAACATCGGTTGATTTAAGAAACGCCTTCAAGTTTTGCACATTACATGAGGGTCCTAGTAAGCCCGCTAATTCACATGCTTGAAGCTGCGCCTGCTGTCGCTTTGCCATTAATCGTGGACCTTGAATGAGAAGGTGCTTGATAGTAAGCGTTTCATTACAAAAGTCACACTTTGGTTCAGGATAGTTGCTGAAGAGATGGCTGTGTGTTAGCCAAGTGTGGCCTAAGCGTAATCTGGTTAGAAGCACTTGATCACGGCGATTTTTGGGTAATATAGGTCATGGTTTTGTTGACTTTTTGACCTCGTTTTACTTAGTTTTCGCACTTTTCCACCGGTTTTCCCACTCACTCTTCACTTAAACATTAACTGCACTTTTTACATCCGCACTCGCTGATAAACTAGTTGTTTCCGTATTGCCATTTTCTGCAGCTTGTTTGGCATATTTGTCTGCTTCTTCGTTGCCCTGAATTCCTATGTGGGATGGTATCTAGATGAAAACAACGTTCTTGAGGTTTTGTTGGGCAGTGTATAGTTCCTTTTTAATTTTATTTACGAGAGGATGGTCTGAATAAATGGTTTGTAAGGTTTTTAGAGCGCTGAGGGAGTCTGTTAGAATGAGATGGCTATGAGTGACAGATGCATTTATGAGGATTAAGGCTTTATATAATGCATAGAGTTCTGCGGAGGCTCCCATAGATTTGTTACATTAATTTTGCTCGTTATGACTAATTTTAACAGTGTACTTCTGTATAACGTAATGTTATGACTCAAACACAACAAAATTGTCCTCTTCGTCTTCGACAATGAAAAGAAATGGTACGTAGGACTAAAATTACAGGAAGTAAATTGTTGATTTATGAACATGGTACAATACATTGGTATTTAATATTTACAGAGTGGGTTTCGTGCTGACTGGGTATTTCATATTAACCGAAGAAAAATATAAAGATTTAAATATTTATGAGTTTTAAATAAGCTCAAATTAATTGAGCAGACAGTTGAGTTTTGGGGAACAAAAATTGATGGAGTAAGGAAGACAAAAAAAGTAGGAACTGAGATTTGTAAAAAAAGCGACATTTAAATTATTACCGAAAAAATCGGCTCAGCGGTATGATATTGCATATTCTAATTTTCTCAAGTTGTGGAAAACGAAAAAAGTTTAAGGAAACTTGGCATAACAAGAAGAACAATGAAAAATATGGAACGTGTCAATTTTGTGGAGTAAGTTTTCTATAATAAGATCGAGTGCGCTAGTTAATGTAAGCAAATATTTCAAGGTAATAGCATTCTTAAAGAGGAAAAATGATTTGAGGGTGTCCCGCTCCTCTAATTTTTCATTTAAATTAATTTTTGTCCAAACATTTTATTTTAAATTTTTTCAGTGTATTTATTTATTTCCTATTGGTTCTTGCGTTTTGATTTATGCGAAATATTACGAAATTTGTCCAGAGAAAGTTGTTCAGTGAAATGATCAAGAAGCTTCCCACGCATATATTAAATTGAAATAATCAATAAGAATCTGAATATGGTACACATATTACACAAACTATTCAACGGAGAGTTTTCATTTGCTGTAAAATATATGTATCTAATAGGTTTGATTTGTGAACATCCTCTAAGACCTAAAATATTGTACCCCGTTCTTTTACTCAGCTCCATTGGAAAGTTTCAGAGACTAGTAGTTCTTACAAACAGCAGTCTCTCATGAAGTGCTCTGTGATTCTATAGTTATAGTATCCCTCTAGTTTGTTTCATCTTCTATTCCACAAAATCTACATTCCTTCTAGTTTGAGATTTACCTAGAATTTTTAGTCCAGCGGCTTCCCTGGCTAAAGAATCAGCAATGCGATTTCCTTTACTCCTGTCGTGCCCTTTAACCCACCTCAGGATAATGTTGTTATCTGCCGAGACGTCAGCTAAATTTTGGTGGCACTCTAGTACTAGCCCCGATATAACACGTTGTCTGTTCAAGGCTAATAGGGCTTGTCTACTATCAGTGCAGATTATTATGTTTTTGCCAGAAATTCCTCTTCTGGTTAGTTCTTTTGTGGCAATTGAGATACCAGCCAGTTCTGTTTGAACCACGCTGGTGTTGTTTCCCATTCCCCACTTAATCTTGAGGCTTAGTGCTCTCGAGTAAACTCCAGAGCCTGAGCCTTCTTTCATTTTTGAACCATCTGTATATATGCGTATTGCATTTGCAGCATCTGGCTCTGTGTTCTGTTTTATTTGAATTTTGTAGGGTTTGTTAAACAAAAACCTGGGTTCAATTGCATCGTTGGCTGCCTGCAGCAGAGGTAGCGCAGTGAGCGCTTCCTGCCATAGGCTCAACCTCAATTGGCCCATTCCTACTTCGGGGTTTACACCAGCCGTGCGCAATCGTACCATGGCCATTAACGCAACCTCCTTGACTTGTAGGTCCAGAGGGGTCAGACCAGTAATTAGTTCCATTGCTGCGGTTGGTGTTGTTCTCATGGCACCTGTGATGTTTAAACAAGCCATTCGCTGTATTTGATATAATTTTTGGATGGCCGTTGCTTGTAGAACCTTCAGTCCTCATGCAATTGCTCCATACGTTAACATGGGTCTTATTGCAGTGTAGATCCAGGTGACCACACGGGGCGACAGACCCCATGTGCGTCCCACTGTCCTCCGACACTGCTCATATGCCACATATGCTCTTTTTGCTCTGCTGTGTAGATGAGAGTTCCATGTTAGTTTCCTGTCGAGGGTAATACCAAGGTATTTCACCTCTTCCGAAAAGTTTAGTTTGCTTTTGAAGATTTCGGGAGGTTTCAAACCCGATAAACTTCTTTTCCTGGTGAAAAGGACCATCTCAGTCTTTCTGGGATTGATCGACAGTGAGTGTTCCTTACACCATTTTTCAATTAATTTAAGTCCATCCTGCGCTCTATCGCACAGTGTGTTCACAAATTAACATAACATGACAAAATTCAGCAGTAACCAATTAACTTTTATAAAAAAAATGTTAAAGCAATAATAACGATAATAGGGGGTGGGTAATTTATAATGAATAACCCTGTACATGCAGGAGGTAGAGGGAACACGAACAAGTGAGGCAATGAGGTCATTATAATAACAATAGGGTTTTATAAGAAATGTTTGAAAATAGAAATTAAATTTGTTATCTTGAATTCTTATTCTGTTTACAAAAGAGCACACGCCAGAGAAGTCAACCGTTCTATGTGCCGTGACAAAGAAAAATTACATTTAGTACTACCTAAGAGAGAGACAAGAATTGTTCGCTGTGTGAAGCTCTCAATTAGATCTCTCCCTTCTACCAAACCACAATAAAATAAAATAAATAAAGTTAAAATTCCAGATAAGTTTCTTAAAAAGGATACGGTTGAATCAAATATATTTCTAAAACCTATAACAGAAAATGAAGTAATTATTTTAATAAGTAAATTAAAGAATAACTGCACCTGGCCCAGATAATCTAACAGCAACTACAATAAAAAACATACATACATATATTACTCTTCCATTAACGCATATTATTAATCTCTCCTTTCAATCAGGAAAAATTCCAAATCAATGGAAGGAATCTGTTGTTACCCCTGTATACAAATCCGGTGACCCTGGAGAACTAACCAACTATAGGCCAATTTCAGTAATTAATAACTTAGCCAAAATATTCGAAAATGCGGTTAAAAGCAGATTAATACATTTTTTTAATGATCATAATGTTATAACAGAATGTCAGTACGGGTTTATACAAAATTCAAGCACTGAAGATGCAGTAGTTGATTTTTTAGAAAAGACGGTTGGCGCAGTAGATGATTCATTAAAATGTGTTGCAGTATTTCTCGATTTAGCCAAAGCATTTGACACCGTCTCACATAACATTCTACTTGACAAACTAAATAACTACGGCATAAGAGGTGTAGCACTAGAACTCATTAAGAACTATTTATCAAACAGAACCCAGCGCGTAAAAATCGGAAAAGACAGAAGCTCTAATTCCCTAGTGAAGATGGGTGTTCCACAAGGAACCGTATTAGGACCAATTCTCTTTCTCGTGTATATGAATAACATTACACAAATTGATAACTTCCCTGGTAAAGTCATATGCTACGCGGATGACACTGTAATTATTTTCACTGGTAAAGAATGGCAAGAGGTCAAACTTACCGCAGAAACAGCATTGGGGAAGATAAGTTTATGGTTAAATGATAACCTACTAACCTTAAATGTGTTGAAAACAAAATGTATTACTTTCAGTTCAACCATCGTTAAACAACCTGAAAACTTTGAAATTAAACTGCACACTAATGACTGTCAAAAAATCGATTGTAACTGCCCCCTAATACATAAAGTGTCCCAAATTAAATATTTAGGTGTTATACTTGACCAACACCTACGCTGGTCACAACATATTGTCCATGTTAGCAATAGATTGAGAGCCTTAATGCATAAATTTTATGTTCTTAGAGAAATTCTTTCAAAGAAAAATTTACTAATACTTTATAATTCTCTGGTGGAATCTTTATTAAGATACTGTATAGTATCTTGGGGTGGAGCATTTCACACCACTATTAAAATTTTAGAGACAACACAAAACACTATTTTAAAAATCATCCTAAAAAAAGAAAAGCTATTTTCAACGAAAAAATTGTATAATGAATCGAGGATACTTAACATTAAACTACTTTTTGCTTATCAATGTATAGTGAGAATATACAAAAGCGGCAAAAAATTTAACCACAAAAATACCCATTTAACTCGATCAGTTACTAATATGGAGATACCTCTGAAATTCTTTAAAAAATCAGTTAGTCAAAGATCATCATCTTTCTTCGGTCCAAAATTTTTTAATACAACCCCAATTCACCTCAGACAAATAAAAAAATTAAAGAAATTCCAAATTGAATTGAAAAATCATCTGATAACTAACCAAAATGAAATATTTGATATAATGACTTAATAACATACAAACTACTGGTATTGTTCATGGTCTTGTCTACTACTTCCTTGCGTGAGTATGTCTTCTTTTTATTATCCATTATTTAGTTTTATTAATTGTCTACATTTGTTCGTCTCATAACTTTAATTGCACTGTAATTTAGTTTTTTTTGTTTTGTTTTTTCTTCTTATTTTTTTGTATTCAATATTAGCTATTTAAATATATAACGTACTGAGTAAATACTACCTGATTGAGTAGTAACAAAACAGGCAGACATGCCTAGGTGAAATGCTCAATTAGGTGTATTTATGTATGTTTAGGTATAACTACAAATATCACTTTACTATCAATATGTACTTTACTATGGAAATAATAAAAAAAAAAAACTTGAAACTTGAAACAACTGTTAAAAGTAAGAAGGGCAATGAATATACCCCTACCTGTTTCGATAGAAGGGAGTGATTTAATTGAGCAACAATTCTTGTATCTCTCTCTTTCAAGTAGTATTGTTCATATTATTCCTCTCCTACTTGTGGAAATCGTATGATCTATTAAACTTTTCTTAAATCGTGGACCACCAGGTTCATTTACATTTTAGATTGGAGGACGTACATATGAAAAAGTGATCACAATTTTTTTAAATTAGAATTAAAAAGAACTTATTTTTATCGGCGTTTCCAAAATGTTGAAATTTATTTTCTAAAATCAATCAGCATACCTTCTTTTTAATTTAACCATTACAATAATTAACAATTAACAGGTGTAACGGTTAATTAGACACTCGATTCCGTAATACATATTTCCAAACACCCTGTACGACTTTGTTATCGATCAAAAGCATCTTACCGTTGAGTAACTAACTATACAATTATTAAAATAGTTTACCATAATTAAGTCGTGTATGTGACCGCAATAACACTGTTCCTTAACTTTTTGTCTGTTTTTGCTTCTGACCACGAGCCTGTTATGTAAGGATGCAGGATGGGTCGTGAACATAATATTTTATGGGCGTTATTATCGTAATTTCTGGGCTGTTGGACATGTGCCTGATGATGCAAGAGATGCAAATGTACGTAACGTGCGCTGTTGTCCAGTTGTTCAAGTTGTATTAGTAAAAAGGGAATTATTTATTTGTTGCAAAAGCTGCTACAAAATTTACATAAAGGTTTTTTTTCTATATAAATTCATTAAAAAGTACCCTATTATATCTTTTGGTATTTATGTTTAAGGGGAATCTACCAAATTCGACCTTGCACAATTATGCTTTGTATATTTTTTTGTTTCCCTACGTCCTCACGTTTAAGTTCACATAACGAAAATTTTATTAGAAATATGAAAGCTCCGCAACATGTAGGTAGCCAAGCGGTCCAAGCGGATTTTGGTTCACGTACTACTCTATAAGCTTCGTCAGTACTGAACTGGGAGACCGCCGAGACCGGCGAGCGTTGTATCAACATTTTAACCCCAAACAGGGGATAATTAATTTTTAAAAAAATTTTAAATTTAATGTAGTGACGTTAATGTGTTGTAGACATTTGACTAAGTTTCTTGTTACATATCTGACGAGTAAGTAATTCTTTTCTAATGTTTCTTAAAAAAAAATTCCAACGATTATTGCTTACTTGCAGGTATGGCTCTGATGATGGCTTAACCGCCGAAAGCGCTTTGCAATTTTATAATAAAAATTTTACACAGAATACAAAAATGTTTTCTTGACTTTTAGTCATGTGTACTCAGCTATAAAGATATTCACCTATCCTAATTAGGCCGATGGTTATGTCTTCTATTAAATTCCATTGAAAATAATAATCGATTATCTTAATTAATTGATTAAACTGTGACGATTATGGTAATCTTATTAACAGAAAATAATGGCATTCAAGATAAATGTAATTTGGAATAGTTTTCTAATAAGACGGATAATAAGGGACAATAATGAAAGAAGGCTCAGGATGTGGAGTTTACTCGAGAGCACTAAGCCTAAAGATTAAGTGGGGAATGGGAAACAATACCAGCGTGGTTCAAACAGAACTGGCTGGTATCTCAATTGCCACAAAAGAACTAACCAGAACAGGAATTTCTGGCAAAAACATAACAATCTGCACTGATAGTAGACAAGCCCTATTAGCCTTGAACAGACAACGTGTTATATCGAGGCTAGTACTAGAGTGCCACCAAGATTTAGCTGACGCCACGGCAGATAACAATATTATCCTGAGGTGGGTTAAAGGGCACGACAGGAGTGAAGGAAATCGCATTGCTGATTCTTTAGCCAGGGAAGCCGCTGGACTAAAAATTCTAGGACCCAGTGACACCTACGGCCTAACGACTTCGACAATTGCGGAACTAGCCAAACGTTACACCCATGCTCGATCCCTTAAGAGATGGGATGGAATTAAAGGATGCAGTCTTGCCAGGATCACCCTGGGCGACCCTGGGAAGCTGGCGCCGAAGAAATATTTGGCGATGACCAGGAAAAACCTACGTTTAACAGTAGGATTTCTGACTGGTCACTGTCAACTAAGGAAACACCTCCATACTATGGGGTTAGTGGACACACCTCTATGCAGGATGTGTGAACAGGAAGATGAAACTGTCAGGCATGTCTTATGCGAGTGTCCGGAGTTATCGTCAATAAGAGAGTGTGGTCGGTGAGTCTTGGCCTACACCTGCCGATATAAAGGAGATGTCTCCTAGTGACCTGTCCACCTTCCTGAGAAGGACAGGATGGACAATGACCGAGAAGGACAACTCCTCGGGAGGATGTACAATGGGTCACATGTGGCCTAAGTGCTGCGAGCCTGCACACTCACCCTCCCTACTCTACAGATACAGATACAGAAGGGACAATATTCCAACTAAACCACATGTTAAGAAATAACTTTGAGCGAGCTATTTGTCGAAATCTACAGAGTTCTCTACATCATTTTATAGACTATTCTTTCGATCTGGGTTAATAATTCTGTCAGATCCTTCCATAAACAGTCCATTTCTCTGGCGAGCGCTATTTTTTAGACTCCATTTCACATAAGTAGAAGCCCCATGAAGTTTGCCACCTGTCTTGCCCAGAAATCAAAATCGGTTTTGTTTATCCATGTCGCCAATCGTTAATTGAAAATATAAATATTTTAATTTTCATATATCAGTGTCTATTGTATGTGAAAATATCTTGAAAAGCTTGAAAGAATTCCCAAATATGTTTTATTTAAACTATACATACAATAAATACAGTCCGTTCGCTGTATCTTTTCCCATGTATGAAATTATTCACATACTACTTTTTGTAGTACATCTCTTTCCTACTCACAGAATCTAAACCCCCGAAATGACACCGTTTGTTCCATTACAACATAATATAACAAACAGAGATAGCCATATGATGAATGTCGGCGATAGGTTTAACGCGAATTTGTACGCATTTGTACGTTGACAGACCGAAGACTTTGTTTACATTCTCATTTTACATTTTCATTCGTTTTTTTTCCCTTGCATATAAATTTATTTCAAAAACAGTTGTTATAACGACTAACTTATACCTGAGTGTTCGAATATTTGTGGTAAGTAAAGATTATTCATCTACTTTTTATTTATTTACTTTGCAATGAAAACTAACCTTAAATTGACATTTCATCATGATTCTGGATAGAGTTCCATCAAACTGAATTATATGAAACATATTTTGCTTCCACCAATGTAGAAAATATTGACCTAATTTTCTGAAAGACCAGAATTATTTATGAATGATTTTTATTTTTAGAATATGCCTGGAAAAACGTTAAATTCGCAAGCACAGGAGCTGGTTCTAAATGTGTTGGAGTATTTTGAGTTGGAAAAAAGAAATGGAGAACCTTTGGAACCACTTTCATGTGTTCAAGAGGTAACATAAATATTTAAGTGCATGCTTGTTTAGCAATATACTTATCATCAATCAATTTTTTTATGTTAGAGGGTAGCTGCTGCCTTGAAAATATCTCGGCGTACAGTATATGCTATAAAAAAAAGGAAAGAAAACAATCAAATGCTTTCAAGCCCAGGCAGAAGCAGAACTCGTTCTAAATCCAAAACAACTGATCTACCTGAGGGAGCTAAGATGGCAGTACGGGACACATTATATGATATGTACCAACAGAGTAAGTATTTATTTATTATTTGATTAAAATCTTTTGTTAAAATGTAGCTGAAGGTATTTTGTAATGAGTATTCAAATCAGGGTATATTCAAGAAAAATTTAGGAAGGTATTTATTTAGATTTTAGTAGTTTTGTGACTACATTACAATTTAAGTCAACTATTAAATTTATCTAATTTTTGAACAGTCAAGGTTTAAACATTGATGGAATGAACAATCATAATATCATTAAAAACATGGTATTTGTTCTAATTGAATCTCTACTATAATTTTTGTATTTGTTTTAGAGAAGCATGTTACTTTGACTACCTTAAATTGTGAATTAAGGGAAAGAGAAATTCTATGTATTGGCAAAACATCTCTCAGCATTTTGTTAAAAACATTGGGATTCAAATATAACAAAGATGACAATCGAAGAGCTTTAATGGAGCGGACCAGTATTGCAGCCTTGAGAGCCAATTTTCTACGTGAATATATGGAAAACCTTTCAAGTACTCACCCAAGAGAGCTTGTATTTTTGGATGAAACATGGATCTATTCGAAAGGAAATAAAACATATTCTTGCAAGACAACAGCACTAAAAGTGTTCGTAAACCAGATGGTTATGATGGTAAACGTTTTATAATTGTTCATGCTGGTTCTACCAGAGGATTTGTCTCTGAAGCCAGTTTATTATTTTGCTCAAAATCTAAAGTAGCTGATTACCATGGATAAATGAACAATGAAATCTTTATTAAATGGATAAGTACTCAATTAATTCCCAACCTAGAAGAGCCATCTCTTATTGTTATGGATAACGCTCCATACCATAGTGTTCTTTTAGAAAAGCAACCTTCTACTAATTCGACAAAAAATGAGATTTTTACATGGTTGACAACAAACAACATTAAGTTTGATACAAAACTTACAAAACCTGAATTGCTACAAATTGCAAAAATGAATAGAAAAGGAAACGTGTATAAAATTGATGAGTTACTACGAGAACATGGTCATGAAGTGCTGAGACTACCGCCATATCATTGTGAATTCAACGCTATTGAATTAATTTGGGCAAATTGCAAGTCATATTACAATAAATATATTGGAAAAGATGGTTATTCAGATAGTTCTGTTATAAATATGTGGAAAGAGGCACTGGAACAATGCGATCAACAAATGTGGGAAAAATGTGTTAGGCATACTCATGAAATTATAGGAAAGTGGTATGCCCGAGAGCAAAATATAGTTGATATTGGCATTCAACCAATTACCATTGACATAAATACTGGTGATAGCTCCGATTCTGAATATGAGGAAAATTAAATAAAATTTATTGTATATATTTATGAGTCTTAAATATACATATTGTTAGATTTAAGTAAAAACGCGCCATTATCATCGAGGAATTT
>CAJUYH010007764.1:0-16795 GCA_910591685.1 Galerucella tenella | reverse complement strand
TCCGCCATCTCGTTGCCTTCAAAACCAGAGTGGGCTGGAATCCATTTTAGCCGCACCACGTTCCGCCTTGCAAGATTAGCAAGTAGTTCTCGACATTCGTTAGCAAGTCCTGAGTTGCTGGTATACCCACTCAGGGCTTTAATTGCTGCCTGACTGTCGGAGTATATGGTTATGCGTCGATCCACATAACCTCTGTCTAGGTTTATCTGCGCACATTCCAAGATAGCATATATCTCGGCCTGATATGCAGATACACCCTCACCCAATGGTACACAAACCTGTGTTCTTGGGTTCCTGGAGTAAACTCCAGCCCCTGCTCTATCACCGGAGCATGAGCCATCTGTGTACCAGACGGTCCCATTAAGCTGTGTATTCCTCTCTTTTTCCCAGGACTCTCTATCCCGTATCATGGCCCTGTATGGGGTAGCGAAGTAGTACTTACGCAGGCATTCATCAGCCGCTCGAGCCAGAACTGGAATACCTTCCAGGAGCCGGAGCTTCTTGACGTGCCTGCACTCTTCCCCTCTTCGCACGTATCCCAGCCGTTTCAAGCGCAGGAATGCCCTCCCCGCCTCAGCCTCGATCACATGGTGAAGAGGCCGAAGACCAAGGATCACCTCCATCGCAACAGTTGGTGTAGTTCTCATGCAGCCAGTTGCCCCCAAAGTGACCACCCTTTGAAGGCGTGCCAGTTGCGATCTAGCCGTGACCAAGGTTACCCTCGGCCACCAGACCAGAGCCGCATATGTGAGCATAGGCAGCATAATCACTCTATAGAACCATATGATCGTTTTGGGGGTCAGTCCCCACCTCGGACCAATGGCTCTCCTACAGGCCCAATACGTGTTTGTCACCTTGCTTAGGCGACTATCAAGATGTGCCTTCCATGTCAGTGATTTATCAAGGATCACTCCTAGATACTTCACCTGTTCAACCACCGGCAGTGGTACTCCATCAAGATTTAGACCCTCAGGTCTTATACCTCTCTTTTTGGTGAAAGCAACTATCTCAGCCTTGGCAGGATTAACTGCAATTCCGTGTTCGTTACACCACCCATGTACCCTATTCAGAGCCCTTTGCATGAGGTCCCTGAGAACGGTAATGTGCCTTCCAACAACAAGGACAACGATATCATCGGCATACCCAATCGTTAGAAAGCCCTCACCGTTTAAAAGGGTTATTAGCTCGTCAATGACTAGGTTCCACAATGTGGGCGAAAGAACACCCCCTTGCGGACATCCCCTAGCGACGATTACTTTTGCCACATGGTCTTTCCATGTGGCCTCTACTGTACGGTTGCACAACATGGCCCCAAGCCAGTGAGTGATCATTGGCTCTATTCCATGATTTGCCGCAGCCCTACACATGGCTCCTACAGGGGTGCTGTCAAACGCCCCTTGTATATCCAAGAAAGCTCCCAGGGCGATCATGCCATTTTCCAGCGCCTTCTCCACCTGAGTTACCAGTTGGTGTAAGGCACTTTCAGTTGACTTGCCACACCTAAAAGCATGTTGGTTGTTGTGCAAAGGATACCTAAGCCCAACCTTTTCCTTTATGTATCGATCAGCCACCCTTTCCAGTGTTTTCAGCACAAAGGATGTTAGGCTAATGGGTCTAAAGGATTTAGCCACCGTATATGTGGTACGACCCGGCTTGGGTATGAAGACGACTTTCACCTGCCTCCACTGTTCAGGGACATACCTGCGTGCCAAACAGGCCCGAAAGATATGCACCAGAATTGTGCCAACGGCCTCCCAGCCTTGTTGAAGCAAAGCCGGGAAGATTTGGTCTTTCCCCGGAGACTTGTATGGTCTGAATGACCGTATCGCCCAAGTACTCCGCTCGTATGTGACTATTTCTTTTGCTAGAAGATAGTCCTCTTTACATGGTCGCTGTATACCTACATATCCCACGTCAGGACACTCCCGCTCGATTCCCTCACAACCGGGGAAGTGTGTCTCCAGTAGATGCTGCAAGGTATCCACCGGGGTTTCGGTGAAAACACCCGGTGCGGCTTCCATGCAGCCTAGAGCGCTGTTCGGTGATTTCGTTAAGATCCGGCGCAGCCTTGACATTTGAGGTACCGAGACGATATCCTCACAGAAGGCCCGCCAGGCATCTCTTCGAGCCAACCTGACCGCACTCTTGTACTCATTTCGTTTCTGGCGGTATTGCTCCCAATCCAGATCCAACTTTGTCTTCCTAGCCCTATTAAATAGGCGCCGGGTATGTTGCCGTAGTGAATCCAAAGACTTGTTCCACCATTTGTGGCCCTTACCCTCCTTCCTCGTTTTTTCGGCGCAGTTTTCTTCATACCCTTGGTTCCCAATAACACTAGAATTGCTTCCAGTATCAACCATAGCTATAACATCAGTATCTAAAATTTTGACAATCATATAAGGACGATTATCATTTGGTTTCTTAACAAACAAAGGACAAATATCGGTAGAAATAGAATTGACATTATTTTTACATACATTATTTAAGACAGATAAAACAGGTAAATTAGAACTATTTTGTTTTTCCTTGAATATTTCAACATCCTGTACAGAATTGACAAGTGAAACGGTACGTGAACATAATTGTTTGTCAAGATTTTCAGAACGACAAAAGTAACAGATGATAAAAAATCCTTGACAAAAAAGATAAGCTTGCCATTCGGTAGCAGTAGGTGAAAAACATGAAATTAATTTCGACTTGTTGATGGTTGTTGTTTTAGATTTTCTGACTTTACTTCTGAAGTAATTTGCACATGACTGGAATCTGTTTTCAGATTTACAGGACCAGTCCGAACCTCGTTTTTTGGAATACAAGAACGACAATTGGGCTTTGTAGTGTTTTTAGCACCACAACCATAACAAAAGATTGACTTCGGAGAGCAACATTTTGTAAAACTATGACCAGATCTGCCACAATTCCAGCACACGGAAGAAGCTAAAGCAGAAACGTTAACAGAAGATTTTCTGTTCGACGAAGATGTATGTGAAACATAAAGACATGCTAGATCAGGTTCTAGTAAACGAGAATTATTTGTAGATGGTGGTCGATAACGATCAGACCAAACTCTAGATTCTTCAATTCTTTTACAAAACTCAGTTAACTCATCAACAGTATTAGGAGAATGCAATGCTAATGCAGAGACAAAAAAAGGTAAAAGATTCCTACGAATCTTTGCAACACGGGACTGCTCATCCACAACATTCGTTAGACGATTGAAAAGACCTACCATAGAAGAAATATAAACAGTAACGGGCTCATTTGCACCCATGGTTCGATTTAAAATTTCCAATTCTAAATCTGTTTCATAGCTATATGGAAGAAAATCTGCTTTCAGTTTTGCAACAATATCTGACCAAGAACTAAATTTTCCACGATTATTGAGATACCAAGTGAAAGCGCTGCCTCGGAATAACTCACAAGACTGTAGAAATAACTCATTATCAGAGATACCTCGTGATACTCTAAGTAATTCGACTTTTTCTAAAAAGAGATGGAGCGATTCATTCATTCCAGAGAAAGAAAGATTCCATTTGTACACTGGATCATGACGAGAATGCGGTACTGTGGGAGAAGATAAAGATGATGATCATGCAAGAGGTTCATGATTACCATGTGACTCTATACTATCTACAGAACTAATTGGAGTTGTCTTTGTATCTAAATCAGCTTCAAGTACAAGTACCTCCCTATCTAAAGAATTTTTTATTTGTTCCTCATCATCGGAATCAATATTCATTCTATTTATTCTATTGGTTAAATGTATTAATCGTGAATTTATTCTTTGAAACACGGGTTCGCGTTTATTACCACTAAAATTGTTAATGACATCAATCAAATCCTGAATAGTACTACGAATTTCAAAATGATCTTCCTGAAACGAATAAGTATTTACCGGCAATGAAAAACTACGGTTTGCTTTCTCACGAGCTAATAAACCAGTAAGAACTTTGCGTTTTTCGTCAACTGTATCAGGTACAGTAACAGATCTAATTTTAATTTCATAAGAAAGTTCATGTACTTTTAAATGATTTGCCTGCATCTTTATTTTATTTTAAAAATCAATTAATATGAAAAATATGATGATAAACTCAAAAAAATTTAACAAATTATTGGAAATAATGAAAGCCAAATTTATATCAAAGCTTGGAGATATAAAAAATTCCAAGTTTTTATTTAAAAAAAATTCAAGCTATTGAAAAGCTGTGAAAAAATAATCAAACAACCAACTACTTAAAGTGATCTTCAAAACTTATACACAAAATCTAAAAATCATAGACCAAATAACTTAAAAAACCTGTTTTGATTTTCCTCTACTGAAATAATAAAAGTAATGGTCGAAAACAAGAATTAATACTTCAACAGTTAAATACACATAAAAAGGTGAACCCAAAAAAGTGAGACTATAATAATTGACAAGTACCTAAAATTAGAATAATGAAAACCAGAAGTTACGGGGAGTAGTCAAAATTGAATACCTGAAAAACCTGATTAGAAAAAAAAAATCAACAAACCTTAATATTGATTAAACACACCAACTCAGCAAATAGCTAAAAACCGTTTAATTGGGCGCCAATTTGTAACTTAAAACTGCCCCAAGCTAGAGCACTCCACCTCAGGGAGTGGAATTCGGCACCAATTAAACTATTTTATACACTATCACTGGGATGGGGTGTACAATTAATATTAAATTGGACGCCACCAGCTTTTTAATCGAACGAAGCAATTAAAACAAGAAACAAAAGGTGGAAAGCTGGAAACACCTTGTAAAAATTAAATTTAAATTAAACAAAATAAATAAAATGAATTTACTTATTCCCGAACACGTTTATCCAATTCAATAATTATTGAATAATCAATACAAAGAATGAAATAATTATTTATTGAATTATTTGAAACAACAAAAATTGAATATTTCAAAAATTAACGAAAAGAATACCAATTGTAATTAACACGCCAAATCCAAATCTTACACACGCTATAGATAAGACGAAGGAACTTATCTTAAAGGGCTGAGGACGTTGCAGCTCTTAGCGCGATGGCGGCGGTGGCGGTAACCTCTTCGGCAGACTGAGGACCTCGTGCACGGGCAGGAACGGAGTGGACTGAAGATGCCTTCGGAGGTGAAACTTGCCTTGAGAATGGAACTTAAAGTTGCCTAAATCTTGCCGTAAACTTCCCGGCTGCAGAGCAACCAGACAATAGAAATTGTTCACCAAAAATTAAATAAAATATAATTAACTGTTGCCTTCTGTGGCAGTTAGAAGAAAAAAAGAGTCAACTCGAAAATTGAAATTTCGAACATCGAAAGACACAAGTGGAAGGGGAATTTGATAAAAATTAATGTTTTATTTCGGAGTGGCTAATGCGACAAAGAAACGGCAGGTTTAGAAATTTAGTAGAAATTTGGGAGGGAGTGACTAATGAGCCAAAAAATTCACTAAATAAAATAATTTTTTAGACGAAAAACGTAACAGCTGAACAGCATGTTACAAGTGCTGGAACCGATGGTGGCATGATAAACTATCGTACTGAATGGGTTTGCTGCTGTTTCGAATCGCGACACTTTTTCCCCATGGGCTCATAGTCTATAACGTACATTTTTATCAGCCCCCGAACCAAACACTCCATTTATAAATCAACAAGATATGAAGATAGTAATTCGCGCGACCCCTGTATAGGTATACGGCACACGTGTGCTTTTACGATCATTTTTCGGCAAGCCTTAAGCAGCGCGACATGAAAGAGCCGACGAGGAGTGAACCTACTATTCATTTGTCTATATGCTATGACGGGACTCATTAGGCTGGCAACACAGTATACCAGTTGTTTTGGTATACTGTGCTGGCAACCCGGTCACACTCGGCTAGTTGCGTGGTTCTAGTTCCAGTCAGCATGTCGTCTGTGGGTCCACGTAAACAAGGAATTAAGCGGTTATTAAAAATGGGTGTGACGGAGCTTTGTTTGGAAATGCTGAACCGCAAGAAGGGACGATGGTGGTGTAGACCTTAAATACAAAGGAGGGAAGAATTAGGAGCATCCTCAAGACTTTTAGAAGATTTAAAAGAAGAGGATCCATAAACTCACAGAAATGTTTTACGAATATCAGTTCCTAAATTCCAAGACTTGCTGGAATTCACAAATAAAAACAATAGTATACGTGTTAACAACAGACCACGTGTTTGTCCACTCGACGCTGGCGCGCGTCTCAGGTGGTCAGCTGCTAGCTGCAGTGATGACAACTTGGGGGTTTTCCCTCTAAATTTGGGGAGAAAAAATTTATACAGGGAGTTTTTTAGGGGGAATAATTTTTTTGGGGTATTTTTGGGGATAAAATTTTAATTGTGTTCTTTTAATTGCACTACTCTCCATACTCCATACTTGTATTCAATAAAAGTTTATAAAAACAATTGAATTGATCAAATGATACTACTGTGATTGATGGTTTCTAAATGGTGCTGAATTAGAAAAATGTTGTTTAATGATATTTTATTAGTAGTATTTATTAGTTATTTTTAATGTATCAATTGTATTATTTATTTAAGAATATTCAAATTTTTCAGGGGGAATCCATAGTAATCGTGGTGATTCGAGGGGTTTTTGATTGGGGTTTTGGGGAGATAAATTTCTGAGAGTTAGCATCACTGGCTAGCTGGCGCCAACGAGCGCGAGTGAATCACGTGACCTTTTAGTCGCCGCTGTCTTCTACCCAAAAGTACCCAAAACATGTCCAACTTCGTCAGCCGCTGGCAAATACTCGCCGGCTGGTCACACCAAGCTTATAGTAGCGGTTTCCTTAATTCGCGGCTGGCTACCAGCCTAATGTGACCCGTGCTTTAATTGGCTCATTGTTTCTGAGATCCGATTTAAAATGGCCATCCTGTATATAAATTGACGGTAGGTATTTTTTCACTACATTTTCTCTTACTTTCAGAATTGTGTCCACCTTTATACACTACCTCAGTAACTCACGTTTCCTGCTTTAATGAAAACGGTGCGGAAGTCAAATGCAGTGAAGCTACAGATGGTGATTATGCCAAATTTACGTGCTCTCCATACTACGAACCAGTGGATAAAGTACTTGCAGCAAGATATTGCAATGGCGGAACTTGGAATTTACCAGTTCCGCAATGTATACCAGGTCAGCCAATCGTAATCAATTTTTATGTTAACGTTTATTGTAACAATAGTAAATGTACTTCTAATGATCAGTTAAGTCGAATCGGTATTAAAGAGAATGTGAGGAAGAATGTTTATGACGAGATTTCAAATATGAAAATTGACGTCAGATTTAAACCATTCTAGATTAGTTAAATGTTGAAAACCCTTATTTTCTCACATAGAAGCACCCGATTTTTTAATTTTTCCCTATTATTTAACCTTGAACATTTCCTCCCATATTTCATCACAATTATTCCAACAAACTCTTTTGTTGTTCTAGTTTTTCAGGTATTCACCAAGAGACAAATTGCCTTGATAGATATTTTTATTCAATTTTTTTAATGTTATAAACTATTTCTTCTGTGTTCTGCTTGTTCTTGTTTATTGTCATCTACTAGATTTGGTGTTCTCCGCTCCCTGTGAAAACTCAAAAAAGTAAAATCCAAAATCAAAACTACTTGATTAGATACCTATTTTCAAACTTTCTCAAGGAAAGCAAAGTGCAAAGTGGTCTAGCCCCTGTAAAGCTAAAAATGATGACCAGCATAGAGCGACATAATTTCAAATTTTTGACAAGTATGTAACTATAAAAATATGTATTTAAGAAATTTTTGTTCCTACATTTTGTCTGCCCACCTAGTGTTACGAGCCACCACTGTTCTGCACTAATTTTTCACAGAGTCGATTGGCATTGCCTAATTTGATAAATTTCCTTTTAATCTCTCCTAATAACTAGTCTATTTCCTGAGCGTCTTAACTATTTCTTTTTTGAACTCTTACGCTAAGTACATTTTGCATTTTGTATTTTTTGATATACTTATAAATCTGCAAAGTATCTGAATAAATCTATCTGTCCATTTAGAGTTCCTTCGAAGAAGTTAAGTGATTTCCAATAATTCCCAACATGAGTTTACTAGAAACATCCTCTGTTTGGTTAGAATTATCGGGTGAAAATTCTCGTTCTGCCATAGGGGTATATTATGAGTTTTTTATTCAGTCTTGAGAAAATCCTACTTCATTTGTAGATAATATTATGTTCATGGTTTATTTGTTCTTTTTGCAAAAACTAGTTTACAAAACCAATCAGGGAACGTCATTTTTGTTAATATTAACATTAACATAACTGTTTTATTGACACAACTATTTGTATAGTAACTTGAAACCACATTTGTCACATTTTATTGTATAAAATTCACTGACTGAAACTCTTTGTATAACTTTTCTCATAAAAAACAGTACTATTTATATAAATATTTCCTTTCGTTTATAAAAATATATTATGTGTCATGTATTATAAATAATAAAATATTGTTAATTCGAATGTATTGGTTTCTTTCTACTTACCGTTTTTTTATTATAGAATAAGCAATACAACACATTTTGATATATGATTCAACAAAATCTGTCATTTGTTTTAGTATGTGGAGAAAAACGAGTTACAGCCGAACCGTTAATAGTAAATGGAAAAAATGTGGAGAAAGGAGATTATCCATGGGTTACAGCATTGTACCACAGACAAGGTGGTGAATTTATTAACGTATGCGGCGGTTCCATGTTGTCTCAAAGAGTCATCATAACAGGTGACTACAAAATATTTTAATGATTAATTTATTCAATCCTGATGCTGATGATATATATTTCTTAATCAAACTAAAATTGAAGACACACAGTACATACTTCTGTGGTATTTTGTTTGTTGGTATATACAGTGTGGAATCCACTTATGGAATAAAATTCTTTGTCATTATTTTAGAAAATTATAAAAAATGCCGAGACACATCAACTTTTCAATTGAGTTGTGCGTTATGTAAACATAAATTTAAATGTACAGGGTGATTCACGCAAGTATGCCATAGTCAGTGTTTTTTTTTAATGAAACACCCTGTATATTTGCATATTTTTGAAATCCTCTTAATGGACCAATTCCAACAAACTGCATAATGTATGGTCAATTATGAATTATAGAGGGTGAAATTTTAAAATTAATAATTTATTACACTTGAAATATTGGTACTTTTTTAAATTAGCTAAATATGGATTTATCAAAAATCTAAACTAACTAATCATTAGACGTATTTGTATATTAAACAAAACCTGCTACGCCAATGAATTTTATCATAAATACCTAAAAATTGCCTAAAAACGCCAATAATTAGACAAAATCGATAAATAATGTGGATTGTTTTAAATCGGTAAATAATGTGGATTTTTTTCTATTCTGTCAGTTGTTGATGTGTTAACAGTTTATACTGAAAAAGTAAAATCTTTGTCAAACACTCTTTCCTTGTCAACATAACAATGAAATATTTAACTGAGACTCACCGAATTGAGATTTTAATGATGATCGGGTACGGGGATAACTGCAGAAGTCAAGTTGAAGTGGCAAACTTATTTAATCACAGGTATCCCGAATTGCCTAATATTTCACAAAGTACTGTCTCTAAAATTCATGCACAATTCAGAGAACTTGGACATGTCAAACCATTGAAAAGAAAACCACACTTCGTTGAAGATGATGTGAAAGTGGATATTTTGTTGAGTGTCGAAGAGAATCCAACTTCAAGTACACGTCAAATTGCCCATGAAAATAATGTTAGTCATACAACTGTTCTAAGATGTTTTCACAAAGAAAAACTTCATCCCTACGAATTAACTTTTGTGCAGGAGTTAACAGAAGACGATCCAGATCGTAGAATGGATTTCTGCGAAAGATTTTTGAATAAGCTGAACAGAAATGAGATAGCTCTTGGTACCATTCATTTTTCTGACGAATCAACATTCCCATTGAATGGAGAAGTAAACCGACAGAACTGTAGATATTGGTCGGCAGAGAATCCTAATTGGATGCGTGAGACACTTACTCAGTACCCTCAAAAGGTGAACGTTTGGGCCGGTATCATAGGCGACCATATTATTGGTCCTATATTTATAGATGGAAATTTGACAGCTGAAAAATATTTAAATATGCTTAAAAATGAAGTTATTCCTGCGTTGGCAAACTTATATCCCAACGCAATAGATCCTAGCTTACCGAATGAAAATGTTTGGTTCCAGCAAGACGAGGCACACCCCATTATGCTTTAATGGTAAGAACTTATTTAGATGAAATCTTCCCCAATAAATGGATTGGACGAAGAGGTACTATTGAGTGGCCAGCTAGATCACCAGACCTTACGCCGTCAGATTTTTTCTGTGGGGTTATCTCAAGAACAAAGTATATGCGACACAACCAACTAGCATTGTAGACCTCAAAGACAGGATAACTACAGAAATACGGAATATTTCACCTCAAACTTTAAACAAAGTTAAGGAGGAGTTCTATAGGAGACTGTGCTATTACCAACAACTAGGTGGAGAACACTTTAAGCATTTATTTTAATGTATTAAAATCAAATACATCAGGTATTTTATGAATGTGTTTAATAACTGTAAAGATAAAAATTTCACCCTGTATAATTCATAATTGACCATACATTATTTAGTTTGTTTGAATCAGTTCATTAAGAGGATTTCAAAAATATGCAAATATACAGGGTGTTTCATTAAAAAAACACCGACTATGGCATACTTGCGTGAATCACCCTGTACATTTACATTTATGTTTACATAACGCACAACTCAATTAAAAAGTTGACGTGTCTCGGAATTTTTTATAATTTCCTAAAATAATGACATGAAGAATTTTATTCCATATGTGGTTTCCACACTGTATATGTCCCCTAATAAGTTGGAATCACATGGAAAACTTTTTTATTATTAATTTTAGGAAGAAAACTTATTCTCCATAAAAAGTTCTGAATTATCTAAAACCTAAAATACAGTCAAATATCAAATTTTTTAGTCGTATACGGGGTTTGTCAAAAAATATTAGTTTCACTAAAATATAAAGTACCTTTAACAAGGGGGTGTTCTATCGCCCACTTTGTGGAGCCTAGTAATTGACGAACTAATAACCCTTTTAAACGATGAGGGCCTTCTAACGATTGGGTATGCCGATGATATCGTCGTCCTTGTTGTTGGAAGGCACATTACCGTTCTCAGGGAACTCATGCAAAGGGCTCTGAATAGGGTACATGGGTGGTGTAACGAACACGGACTTGCAGTAAATCCTGCCAAGGCTGAGATAGTTGCTTTCACCAGGAAGAGATGTATAAGACCTGAGGGTCTACATCTTGGTGGTTGAACAGGTGAAGTATCTAGGAGTGATCGTTGATAAATCACTGACAGGGAAGGCTCATCTTGATAGTCGCCTAAGCAAGGTGACAAACACGTATTGGACCTGTAGGAGAGCCCTTGCTCCGAGGTGGGGACTGACCCCCAAAACGATCATATGGTTCTATAGAGTGATCATGCTGCCTATGCTCACATATGCGGCTCTGGTCTGGTGGCCGAGAGTAACCTTGGTCACGGCTAGATCGCAACTGACACGCCTTCAAAGGGTGGTCAGTCTGGGGGCAACTGGCTGCATGAGGACTACACCAACTGCTGCGATGGAAGTGATCCTTGGTCTTCGGCCTCTTCACCATGTGATCGAGGCTGAGGCGGGGAGGGATTTCCTGCGCTTGAAGCGTCTGGGATACGTGCGAAGGGGGGAAGAGTGCAGACACGTCAAGAAGCTCCGGCTCCTGGAAGATATTCCAGTTCTGGCTCGAGCGGCTGACGAATGCTTACGCAAGTACTACTACGCAACCCCATACAGGGCTATGATCCGGGTCAGAGAATCCTGGGGAAAAGAGACGAATACACAGCCTCATGGGACCGTCTGGTTCACAGATGGCTCATGCTCTGGTGACAGAGCCGGGGCTGGAATTCATTCTAGGAACCCAAGGACACAAATCTGTGTACCATTGGGTGATGGTGTGTCTGCATATCAGGCCGAAATATACGCTATCTTGGAATGTGCGCAGATAAACCTAGACAGAGGTTATGTAGATCGATGCATAACCATATACACCGACAGTCAGGCAGCAATTAAAGCCCTGAGTGGATATACCATCAACTCAGGACTTACTGAAAAATGTCGAGAACGACTTGCTGATCTTGCAAGTCGGAACGCAGTGCGGCTAGAATGGACTCCGGCCCACTCTGGTTTTGAAAGCAACGAAATAACGAATGCACTGGCTGCGGAAGGGGAGGCAGCTCCTTTCTGCGGCCCGGGACCGACCATCAGCCTAACAAAACAAACCATACGCAAGGAGACGAGGAAGTGGCTGAGGAACCAGCACCTCGCTCATTGGAATGCTCTGCAGGGTCCTATACAATCCAAACTTCTACTGAAGGGATGGACTGATGGACACGCTGGGGCAGCTATTGAACTACCCAAGAGTAAGTTGAAGAAGATAGCAGGACTCCTAACAGGGCACTGCTGTCTGAGGAAACACCTCTACAACCTAGGAGTAGAGGAAAGTTCCCTATGTAGGGGTTGCGGAATGACTGACGAAACGTCAGTCCATGTTCTCTTAGAGTGTCCACACTGGGCTGTATTACGCAGGCGAATCTTCGGAGTCCCTGTCATGGCCCCTGGAGACACAAGCAGGCATCCACTGAAAAAGGTTGTGGCCTTTATTGAAGGGCTCGGCTTCGTGGATGTCTAGGTAGCAGGAATGGCACAATGGGCCCGCCAGTGGCTTCAGTACCGGAACCTTGACTTTAGTTTGGCTAGGTCAAGGCTCGCCTGCTGCACATTCAGTAGTAGTAGTAGTACCTTTAAATTTGACAATATCGAAATATGTTACTTAAAAAAGTTGGATAAGTATGTCGAAGCATTAGTATGAGTAAAAATTAAATTTGTTTGTTTCTAACATTAATATATGTTAATTTTGTAACTTAGTGTTTGCAGGGCCGGATTAAAGTGCAATGCCGCTGTGGGCCCCAAATTTTTGCCGCCCCTATCCCATGTCATTGCACTACAATGTTACATTACACACATGTTATAAATAAATTAATGGTGCTAAAAAGCAGAAAAACATTGAAGGCCTTTTAGGGCAACGTAGTTTCAATATTAAGTAAGGCTTAACAACTGTTAATCCTTGCTTACCATTTTTTGCAATTGCAACAAAAGAATTAAGCATTACCAAACTCGAAATTGTGTTAAAAGTATAAATGAATAGAACTAGATGGATCTTATTTTTGCAATATATACTGGTAATAGGGCCATTTGTACAGGAAAAAAAACAACTAAATGAAATACATCTATTAATAAACAAACGTAGATAATGATTTATAGAATCAATAATTAGGTAAGTGACCACATTATTTTTCTTTAATTAAAAAGTTTTTTGCGAGCTTTGGTGGAAGCAAAATCAGAAACTATGTCGTTGAAATCTATAGTATTCACTAGATGTGCTTCAATGTGTAGAATTGCTAAATGATTCAGTTTTTCATTTGACATTGTTGACCTCAGAAAACTTTTAATTCGTTTCATCACCGAAAAAGACCTTTCGGCCGAACAATTCGTCACAAACAAACAGAGGTACATCCTAAACGCAATGTCCAAATTGGGGAAACTATTCTGCAGATTCTTTGTTCTTATTAAATTTGACATTTGTATAATAATACCATCTTTACTGTGAACAATGTTTGTTGTATTCTTCTGTTCACATAAACACCAAAATTGGCTTCTACCACTTTTATTTTCTGAAGTAAATGAATGTAATTTTTCTTATATATATATCGATTAAAATGCATACTCTCAGAAATAAATGAGTCTTCTAAATCCTAGGGATAAGAAGTTTTTCGCATACTTATCAAATTCTATTTGGGATATATTTTTTTGATAAAGGCACTCTAATATTTTAAATCTTTCAAATGTTTCCTTATATCCTGTGCATCTCAAATTCTATAAGGAAATAGTTACAAAACTGTTTTTATGTTTTTTCTAATAACTTTAATTTTTTTACCGAGAAGCATTTGCCGCCCCTCAAATGTTGCCGCTGTGGGCCCGGGCCCCACGGGCCCCTTATGATGATCCAGGACTGAGTGTTTGAATGTATTTTATTTTTTGTAAAATAAATGAATATGCACTTATTCCGCGTTTCAAATGCAAAAAAATATTAAAAAACATGGAAAACCTAAAAGATTATCATGTGTTTCGTAATCAAAAGAGATAAATGTTCATTCAAAATAGAAACAGTAAAAAATAAAATAATCTGAAGTTTCAATTTAAATGAATGTAATTACATATTTAATCATAGTTTTTAATTCTGATCAACTTTTTTTGTAATATTTTCGATATTGTCAAATTTAAAGGTACCTACTTTACTTTTAGTGAAACTAATATTTTTTGACAAACCTCGCATACGCCTAAAAAATTTGATATTTGATTACTGTATTTTAGGTTTTAGATAATGCAGAACTTTTTATGAAGAACAACTTTTCTTCCTAAAATTAATAATAAAAAAGTTTTCCATATGATTCCAACTTAAAGGGACATAGTGTATATCGAATAATTTTGTCTGTTCTTTCATAAATGCTTGGTAATTTCAACATAATAACAGTTATTTGACTATTATATTTTTAGCTGCTCACTGTGTAACTATCGAAAACGCAAATGGTATTCCCGTTGATTCCAATATTCTTAGAGTAGGAGTTGGAAAATATTATAACAAATTTATGGATTCTAGAGATACTCAAGCACAATATGCAAGTGTAAGTTATTGGAACTTTTTGGAACTTTAGTTCTTTACGTCAGGTTAGGTTTGAGCGACCGGGGGTCGCGACGCAAAAGATCTGACCGTTACGTTACGTTATGTTACATTGCTTCGTTATGTGCCTTACTTGCGTGCGTGTGCTCTCTCCTGAGTCTCTCTCTCGTTTACGAAGCAGCGATTCACATGCTTCGGCCGGGAATCGAACCCGGGCCGCCCGCGTGGAAGGCGAGCACTCTACCACTGAACCACCGATGCTACATTAAAATTCTATGCAAAGCTAGTATTCGCAGTGCTGGTGATCTACTTGAATTTGTCCGGATAAATTTTTACTATTATTTCCTTAATTTTTTTGCGCGATTTTTCTTTTTTGTTTATTTACAGCATCGGTTGTCAGGACGGTAGGTTGTGTTTACTGGTTTCTAAGTTTTACACGTCGGTAAGTGATTTACTTACCGTTCAGACGTCGAAAAGTAATAAATAGCATACAAACAATTTCACCAAAATGCAAAATATATTTTAAACTGATCGAGAAGTATAAATGTCACATTTCGTTCATTTCGAATAAATTCAAATTATTTTATTCGGAATTTATTTCAATACGATCGCGCAAAAAATGGTGTAAGCATCTCGAACGTTAACGATATGATGGCCACATCGCACGAGGACGAAGTTTGTTCAAGTGCGATATGGACAATTCACACGAGTCGAACAGCATATTTTTTCTACGACCCACTTAAAAAATCTAGAAAATAAAAATTTCCATAAACTGTAATATAACTTCAAATTAAAAATTTAACAATTCAATTTTATGTTTCAACTAATTTTTTTGTGGTAAACGTACAGTTCTTGAATCTCCAATTTGTATAATGCTATGATTTTCCTTTTTAATTATACGATGCTGTTATAAGTAGATGTTGCCAGTCGGACTCCCTCATGAAGGGTACCGTACCATTATCTATAATAATGAATATTACGCTAAATATTTCATACGTCTACCTGTTGTCGTTATTAATATCAAGCAGAATAATTATTTAAAAATAAAATTTACAATTAAAAAAAACTTCTTCACGGGGAATCGAATTTGGGTCTACCGCGTGAGAGTCTGGTTTGCTTACTACTCGACCACCAAGGAATATGCAAGTTGTTTATCTATAACGTCAGATGTATTACATAATTTTATAAAATCTGAGGTCCTCTTAAATACCCATTTTATTCTGTTTTAAGTATTTGTTGTTAATTTGTACGGATTATTTCATATAATATTTTGGCATTTTCGCAACTCGTGCGCAAAAGTATAACTTCACGCACTTGTATCATAAATAACTATTGTTCCAATCAACTGAATGATAAGATTTTTATTTTTATTTATAATTAATACTACTGTATACTTTTGTTGAATGAAGTTTCATCCAGAGTAAAATAAATTCTTACATTAATATGTGTATTTATTTATTGATTCAAAAAATTTTTGCTTAAAAGGAACTAAAGTTCCTACCGTCTGTCCCGCGACACGTTCTACTTTTTTTTCAACTTTAAGAAACTCCGAAGAATGTTGGAGTTTACCCAAATGATATTGATTCTTTTCATTTTTAGATAACTAAAATATTGGTACATTCAAGGTACAAGGGAGAAGCTCAAAATTTTGCTTCGGACATTGCATTCTTAATAACAAAAGAAACATTGTTGTTATCGAAAGTAGTACAGCCGGTATGTTTCCATAATTTAAATAATCTTGGTCTTAACACCAGAATGCAAGGAGTGGTAAGTGTTGCGGTTTATACTTGATTTTGTTTTATATGTTTAAAATTATAATAAATGTTCCAATTTAAGATAACCGGTTGGGGTTACACTGAAGCTGGTGGCAGTCCATCAGAAGAATTAAAAGAAATATCTATACCTTATAAAGATGATGCCACTTGTGAAGCAGAACTTCCTTCCGATTGGAGAGATCGGTATTTTGGACCTGATAAAATGTGCGCGGGGCATTT
>CAJUYH010007763.1:0-16795 GCA_910591685.1 Galerucella tenella | reverse complement strand
CTCGAAAAGCGACTATCAAGAAACCCAGAACTTGGAAAGTCCTATAGGGCATTCATGCAGGAATATAATGATCTTGGACACATGTCTGAAATATCTCGAGATCATGTTTCAAAAACTCCCATATACTATATTCCCCATCACAGCGTTGAAAAACCTGATAGCTCCACCACAAAGCTAAGGGTTGTTTTTGACGCTGCTTGCAAATCTTCTACAAATTTATCCTTAAATAATGTACTTAAGGTTGGCTCTACAATTCAAGATGACTTATTCTCGATTGTTATTCGCTTTAGACAACATAATTTCGTTCTAATAGGTGATTTAAAAAAAATGTATCGCCAAATATTAATCCATAAGGATGAAAGAGATTTACAAAGAATAGTTTGGCGTAACTCACCATGTGAAGAAGTGAAGCATTTTCAGTTGAATACTGTTACATATGGCACGGCTTCAGCCTCTTTTCTTGCCACTCGTTGTTTGTCAGAAATTTCATCAATTATTGAAAAAGAATTCCCACTTGAGAGTAACGTAATATCAGAGGATTTTTATGTTGATGATATTTTAACGGGATCATCAGATATCAATTCACTGATAAATATGAGACGTAATCTTTGTAAAATCTTTTCGAAATTTGGATTTGAATTGAGAAAATTCCAATCTAATGATCGTAAAGTTCTTGATGATATCCAGCAGGAGTATCTTGAAGGTAACGAATACGCAATTTCGGATGACTTAAGTGTCAAAACACTTGGGATATCTTGGATCCCTAGATCAGACAAATTTGAGTATAACTCTAAAAATATTGTCCCAAATCAGGAGACGGTATCTAAAAGAACTATACTTTCGTTTGTAGCAAAAATTTTTGACCCCCTAGGCATACTAGGGCCCCTCTCTATTCGAGCAAAACTAATCATTCAAAAGCTATGGCAATTAAAAATCGATTGGGATGAAAGCATCCCACAGCAACTTTTTTCAGAATGGCTGGATTTGAAAAATGAAATATCTCGTGTTGGTTTAATGCAAATTCCTCGACATGTATTAGTCCAACAACCAAAAGTTATTCAATTGCACGGGTTTTCAGATGCAAGCGAAAGAGCATATGCATGTGTATCTATGTACGTTCTATAAACATAGATAATACTATCGAGAGCCATTTATTATGCGCTAAGTCTCGAGTAAGTCCGCTAAAATCCCTCTCTTTGCCTCGTCTAGAACTCTTAGGAGCAGTATTATTGACCAAACTTATCTTAAAAAGTAAAGAAGCTTTAAATATTCATATAGATCAAACGTTTTTGTGGTCAGATTCCACAATTGTGCTTTCCTGGATCGCAGCTGAACCCAGATGTTGGAAAACATTTGTGGCTAACCGGGTTGCTGAAATTCAACGCCTAACGCATATTGAAGATTGGAATTATATTTCATCAGAACAAAATCCTGCTGATATAATCTCCCGTGGAGCCAGTATAGGGCTTTTGGTCAGTTCTAAGTTGTGGCTTCATGGACCCAGCTTTTTTAGGGAGTACAATGATTGGCCTCATAATTCAAATATTTGTAACTTTTCACGATCAAATAATAATAATATTCCCGAATTCAAACTACAAAAGGGAGTATCATGTGTAGCACAAATCGACTTGAATTTAGATATTCTTGAGCGATTTTCGAGCCTACACTCTGAAAAAGATTTTCTTGAATAGAAGAAAATTTTTTTAGGATAAACAAATCTGAAGTTTGAATAGAGTCAACCAAACAGAGGTGTTAAGTTAAAATTTCGGTTTGTTTAAAATTTCAAACAAGAGTTTGGTATCATTCAAACTAATTGTAGTGTTATATAAACATTCAGGTGATTAGATTTAAGGAAATTATATCTTCAATCCAAACTCCAAGCTGTTTACTTCAAACAATTAATATTTTAATATAAACAATTGATTTCTTTAAAACGCTATGACCATCTCTTGTTTTGAAACTTGAGTTGTTTATTTTAAACAACTACAAGTTTAAATGGAACAATACATTTTTTAAAACTTCAAAATAATTTCTTTTGTGCAAACTCGAGTTGTTTAGTTTAATTGATGAAAATCAAATAATCCTTTTATTATGTATTTTTATAATGAGTCATATTAAAGAGTGTTTGTGCAGCAACCAAATTCGAAAAGTCTAGATTACTGAAAAGGTAATTTAAGTGAAAAGTCTTGCTATCTGTCCAAACATATTTATTGAAGAATTATATAACACAAACATAGAATCATTGATTTTGAGTACTACTACTACTTGTAAACACGTGTCGAAATATACAAAACTTAAAAAGTACCTACATACATATAGACGAATTCAAGGATTAATCTATGTAGACAACTAACCCGGTTAGTTTTGTACTGGGATACTATAATTGCCACTCAAATCACAAATATATACATAGCAGCAAAGCACTCCCTTAGGTGGGACAATTCACACACATCCACTAAATCCATAACTTGGCCACAGGTTAATGATGAGATCTTTTTTAATCTGTGACTTGGCAGTAAATGTTCAATTTTAAAATATATCCGTTGTATGCATACAAATCCATACAAAACATCATAATATAAATAAATTGAACTTTTAACGGGTTTTGTCTCTGATCGTAAGCATACAATACCTACGGTCCACGATATGAAAACACTGAGTACAGAGACAAGGATTGAGTACCTACTTACTTATTATCTGCAGTCCAACTACTACTATGACGAAACGAGAGGGGTGAGGTTTTCACGTTTCAATGCTCGTGATTGGGTGTTTAATTTCTTTAAAACAAAGAATTTAGAAATGTTTTTTAATTTCAAAGAAATATATTCTTTGAACCAATTATATGCAACAATGTAGAATAACATTATGGCATCTATACTTTCAAAGCAATGATTCATTATCTATAAGAATTTTATATTTTGATTCAAACAAATTTATATATTTCCAACAAATATTTCCTTAATATTTAATAATTGCCATATTTGAAACAAATAAATGTGAACTTTAATTTCAAACAATTCATAATCTATATTTAAACAGTTCAAATTTCTTCATTCAACACCTATTGCTTTGAGTTAAACAACATTTGTTATTATTATAAAATTTTTATTAAATAAATGTGATTGTTCAATTCAAACCAACCGGTTTCAGCGTAAATGAATATTCTTTAAGTTAAATAATTGCAATATTTGGAAGAAAGTTATCCAAATAGTAATTGCAAACAATTTATAATTTCAATTCAAACAATTTGAATTTTTTAATTGAACACTCAATTCTTTTGCATTTATTAAAAATTGTTAATTCTAAACAAATCACTTTCAAAGAAATACGTTTACTTCAACCAAACAATCCTTTTTCAGAGTGTAAATAAATTACTTAGGGTATTGACGTACTGCTTAAGATTTTTTAACAATCTCAAGGTTTCAAAGGAGTATCGAAAACATGGAAAACTTAGTTCCTCTGAAATCCAGCAAACAGAATTATTTTTAGTGAAGTTAATTCAACTTTAA
Organism: Galerucella tenella; assembly: GCA_910591685.1. Lineage (NCBI taxonomy): Eukaryota > Metazoa > Arthropoda > Insecta > Coleoptera > Chrysomelidae > Galerucella > Galerucella tenella. Next base: position 13,286 of record CAJUYH010007763.1, on the reverse strand, counting down.
TGCTTTTCATCAGAACTTTACGAGCTTAAGCATAAAAATAATATTTCTATTAGGAGCAAGCTCAAGTCTTTGTCGCCTTTCATTGACGAGCATGGTATCATACGGATCGGCGGTAGATTAAAACTCTCAAGCTTTCCGTACGACGTAAAACATCCCATTCTTCTTCCTGCTAAACATGTCTTTACGCAGCTTATCATTGATTGTGAACATAAACGTACACTACATTCTGGTCTTCAGGGTACGCTATCGCACGTCAGGCAGAGATATTGGCCGCTCAATGGCAAACAAGTTGTGAAATCGTACATTAGAAAATGTGTAATTTGCTTTAAGACCAAACCAAAAATAATTTTTCCAAAAATGGGTGATTTACCCAAGCTTCGTATTACTCCGTCTGGTCCATTTTTATCGGTTGCTGTGGACTACGCAGGTCCATTTGAATTGAGAGATAGCAAAGCTAGGTCAAACAAACTGATCAAAGGTTATGTATGCATTTTTGTTTGTTTTGTGTCTAAAGCTGTTCACATTGAAGTAATCTGCGATCTGACGAGTGATGGTTTTTTAAGCCTATTGAAGAGGTTTGTTTCAAGAAGAGGGTTTTGCACACGTATCTACAGCGATAATGCTACGAATTTTGTAGGTTCAAAAAATGAATTAATCTCAATCCAAAGGTTAACTGAATCTGGTAATTTTCAAAATTATTTAACGTCGTCCAATATAGAATGGCGATTCATGCCTGCGAAGTCTCCACATTTTGGTGGGCTTCATGAAGCCGCGGTAAAATCTTGTAAACATCATTTAAAACGTATTTTAAATAATTTTCGCCCACATTACGAAGAGTTTTATACTCTAACCACTCAAATTGAGGCAATTTTGAACTCAAGACCGCTTGTCCCTCTTTCCTCCGATCCCAACGACCTACAAGCGATCACTCCGGCTCATTTTTTGATTGGTCAAGAGCTCACGGCCTTACCTGAGAAAAATTTATTAGAAGATAAGGTCAATTTCGTTAGAAGATACCGACATCTTCAGCTTATGGGACAACACTATTGGTCACGCTGGAGTAAGGAGTATATTCATTACCTTCAGCAACGAACGAAGTGGCAATTTGATAGCAGTGCTGCTGGGATTGATGTTGGAGCATTAGTTCTAGTTAAAGAAGATCACGTCCAACCGATGTGCTGGCCTTTGGGTAGAATATTGGAGCTTCACCCAGGAAGGGACGGTGTCGTTCGTGTGGTATCATTAAAAATGAGAAATGGCACATTTAAGAGAGCAGTTACAAAGATTGCCGTGCTGCCAATTGACTAAAGTGAAATGAATGTTGTCCATGTTTATATATTATTTTGACGACATTTTGTAAAGTTTAATTAAGTGTTAATGTTGAAATTCTAAGCCTAGTATTTCAAGAGGGCCGAATATGTTAAGTTTCATTATTAGATTTAGAGAATTATAATCATGTATGTAATGCGGCTGTCTAATTGACATTACTAATTTCGCTGCTTGTCTAACGCATATAATTTTTAAAATATATATTTAGTTAAATATTCACAAGTGGTGTTTCTTTCACTCAATTAAGAGGAAAACCCCAACAGTTACTATAGGACTAAATAAATTCTCTATTTCTTAATTTTCCATATATTTTTTTCAAAAGACATAGGTTGCTGTTTTCTATATTTTATGTAATAATATTCTTTCTTTACTAGCAATAAATGCATACAGTGTTTTTAAAAAGAATTTTGATCTTTTAAGAATAATTTTTATACAAAAAGTTTAACTGGTTCAAAATTTATCAAAAAATTGAGCACCTGCTAATTTTGAAATAGTTTAAAAGATTCATCCATAGAATAAGTTATATATTTTCCAAATATTTTTACTTATTGCTTAGTGGGGTACTTATTTTATAAGATTCATTCTGTATTTACTTATTTTCCAAAAACATATGGTAGCTTTGTTATTTCCTATATTTTTTCAATGATTTATCCTCTCTTTATTTCCCTCCACCACTACTATTAATAATAAATAAATACAGTGTTTTTTGAAATATTTTGGATCTTTTAAGAATAATTTGTATACAAAAAATTGACCAATTCAAAATTTATCAACAAATTGAGTACCTGCTAATTTTTAAATAGTTTTAAACATTCATTAATAAAATGAGTTATATACTTTCCAAATATTTTTAATTATTGTTATGTTGGAACCTTATTTTATAAAATTTATTCTGTTTTTACTTATTTTCCAAAAACATATGGTAGCTTTGTTATTTTCTATATTTCTCCAATGTATTATCTTCCCTTTATTTCCCACTACTACTACTATTAATAATGAGTAAATACAGTGTTTTTAAAATATTTTGGATCTTTTAGGAATAATTTATATACAAAAATTTGACCAATTCAAAATTTATCAACAAATTGAGTACCAGCTAATTTTGAAATAGTTTAAAGCATTCATCAATAGAATAGGTTTTATATTTTCCAAATATTTTTAATTATTGTTAAGTTGGATACTTATTTTATAAAATTTATTCTGTATTTACTTATTTTCCAAGAAACATATGGTAGCTTTGTTATTTACTATATTTCTTCAATGTATTATCCTTCCTTTATTTCCCACTATTACAACTACTATTAATAATAAATAAAATACAGTGTTTTTAAAATATTTTGGATCTTTTAGGAATAATTTGTATACAAAAATTTGACCAATTCAAAATTTATCAACAAATTGAGTACCTCTTAATTTTGAAATAGTTTAAAACATTCATCAACATGGTAAGTTATATACTGCATGTAAATAAATGCTTACTGCTAATAATTTATATATAAGAACTTGGAATATTGTTAAAAATGATCAAGAATTTAAAACAGTTTACAAACTCAATTCTCAAAAGACATGAGTAAGCTATATTGTTCTCCATAATTTCCAAATTATTATTACTTCTTTATAACCCTTCTGCCAGAAAGCATAGGTAAGTTCACATTTTGGTGAAAATATTATTGAAAATGTATAGGTACCTACCTACCTACATGTAAATATGGTGTTGATATTTGATATACCATTTTTAAAACCCTGACTTTGGATTTATTTGATCATGTATGTACATTTAAATCCTACACTTTGCCAGTAAAGGTAAACTTCTGGATAGTTGCAGCCAGACAAGTACATCCTATAATCAGCCGGTGGGGAATATTTTCTGTCGGTTGTCGACATTTTGACCGATTGATTATATTTTCTACTGGCTGGGGTCATCTTCCAGCCACGGGGGACAAATTTCCATCTACGAGGGGTAATTTTCAGCATCAAGCAATGTCCTTCCTTATTTTTCTAAATATTGTCCTTTCTTTTTTTCACAAGTTGGTTATTTTTTCAAAAGACATAAGCTATGTCGTTCCTCTTTTTTCTAAATATTTTCCTCCCTTTCTTTCGCGAGTTGATTATTTTTTCAAAAGACATAGGTAAGCTATGTCGTTCCTCATTTTTCTAAATATTCTCTTCCCTTTCTTTCGCGAGTTGGTTATTTTTTTATAAGACATAGGTCAGCTATTATGTCGCTCCTCGTTTTTCTAAATATTATCCTGCATTTCTTTCACAAGTTGGTTCTTTTTTCAACAGACATTCCTAGACTTTTTTATTTTACCTGTTAAGTACGTCACATGTTCAAACTGAGTGGTTAGCGATTGACTTTTTCCTGCACGGATGCACGTAGTACCACACTGTGGTATAGTGCTCGTTCCTTAGGTTGTCGGTAAGCCTCGTTTCCAAAGCGAGCAGTCAACCGGATAGGGCGAGTACGCTTAAGTGTTTTCCGTTTGTCGAATGGGTATGGAATGGGATGACAAGCTGGGGAAATAGTTGCCCAGTATGGGCTATCAAAATATCGTAGAAGCCAAATCAGTTACATGTAAAATGGCTACTTTATTTTCATACTTTTGTTTTACGAGTTGGTTATTTTTCCAAAAGACATAGGTAAGCTATGTCGCTCCTCATTTTTCTAAATATTGTCCTCCATTTCATTTAAGAGTTGGTTATTTTTTCGAAAGACATAGGTAAGCTATGTCGCTCCTCATTTTTCTAAATATTGTCCTCCATTTCATTTAAGAGTTGGTTATTTTTCCAAAAGACATAGGTAAGCTATGTCGCTCCTCATTTTTCTAAATATTGTCCTCCATTTCATTTAAGAGTTGGTTATTTTTTCAAAAGACATAGGTAAGCTATTTCGCTACTCATTTTTCTAAATATTGTCCTCCCTTTCTTCCATAAGTTGTTATTTTTTCAAAAGACATAGGTAAGCTATGTCGCTCCTCATTTTTCTAACTATTGTCCTCCATTTCTTTCAAGAGTTGGTTATTTTTCCAAAAGACATAGGTAAGCTATGTCGCTCCTCATTTTTCTAAATATTGTCCTCCCTTTCTTCTACAAGATGGTTATTTTTTCATATGACATAGGTAAGCTGTGTCGTTCCTCATTTTTCTAAACATTGTACTACCTTTCTTATACCCCCTATATACCAACTTGTTTGCTTACGATTGACTTTTTCCTTTACGGAAGCACGTAGTACCACACTGTGGGAAAGTGCTCGTTCCTAGGTTGTCGGTAAGCCTCGTTTGCAAAGCGAGCAGTCATCCGTAAGGGAGCGAGTGCGCGAAGTGTTTTCCGTTGCTCACCTTTTCAAAAGACATAGGTAAGCTATGTCGTTCCTAATTTTTCTGAATATTGTTCTCCCTTTCTTTTATAAGTTGCTTAACTTTTCAAAAGACATAGGTAAGCTATGTCGCTCCTCATTTTTCTAAATATTGTCCTCCATTTCTTCCAAGAGTTGGTTATTTTTCCAAAAGACATAGGTAAGCTATGTCGCTCCTCATTTTTCTAAATATTGTCCTCTATTTCTTCCAAGAGTTGGTTATTTTTTCAAAAGACATAGGTAAGCTATGTCACTCCTTATTTTTCTAACTATTCTCCTCCCTTTCTTTTATGAGTTGATTATTTTCTCAAAAGACATGTCCTTCCTCATTTTTCTAAATATTATCCTGCCTTTCTTTCTCAATCTGGTTCTTTTTTCAACAGACATTCGTAATGTACATTTTTTTCAGCGCTTCCTTTTCAGCACACTAACATTTTCTTAAAGGCTTCATAGATTTCGTCGAATGTTTGAAGGATTTTCTAATTTTGTTTGATTTTCTGTTTCAGAAATTTTTTTAGGGATAGATCTCTCAATTATAATAAAACTTATGAGCCTTATATTATTTGGTAAAGTATCCTTTGCATGTTTATTCTCTCAACTGCATGAGTTTAGTATTTGCATGCTCAAGCTTGAGTGTAGTAGGGGTTGGTAAAGTAGTGGTGATATTTGTAATTCGTGTTTAATGTTTTCGGTCAAAATATTGTAATAAATGTTAGTACCTAGATGTTGATATTTTGTTGTTATTTGACATACAATTGCTTAAAATTTATTTGTACCTGTTTGTATATTTTTATTACTGCACTTTGCTAGTAAAGACAAACTTCTGGCAGGGTGCAGCCGGTAGAAAACATCCTGTAAGCCGGTGGGGAATATTTTCTGTCGGTTGTAGACTTTTTGACCGATTGATTATATTTTCTACTGGCTGGGGTCATCTTCCAGCCACGGGGGACAAATTTCCATCGACAAGCACCATCCACATCCACAAGCAATGTCGTTTCTACTTTTTCTAAATATTGTCCTCCCTTTCTTTCGCGAGTTGGTTATTTTTTCAAAAGACATAGGTAAGCTATGTCATTCCTGTCCATGTCCACAATTACTTATATTTGTTTAGGCTTTGTCTTTGTATACTCTGATACCTTCAGTATTACCATAGAATATATTATTGTACCTTTTTCAACAATTTCCATGGTCGCATATATCAAATAAAATTGAGTTGTTGTTGTATTCATTTTGGCGGAGTAGAATTCAATGAGACCTCTGGCGGAAAAAATTGTAACTGGCGCAACGAGTAAAATAATTCGTTTTGCATTGCTTTTGTATTATATGCAAGTCAACGTAATTACCGTAAATTCATACTTTATTCATTTAATTTTGTGTCAGTGACAAGTTTAAAACTGTGTTTTCCTATTTAACTCAACTGTCATCGTTTCTGAGGTGATATTCTTATATAATCAGAGATATTATGGAAGATGGTTTTAAATGAAACTAACTGTTTTTAAATGACTCCACAATATATTTGTAAAAATCTGTAAATTGCAAGTAAATTGACAATTGTTTCGATATAAATATCATCATCAGAATGACAGAAGTTACTTTTGACATGATGTATACTTGATATATATTTGGCTAGTCCAAATAGTGCCCTATCTAGTGATTGACTTAATATAATATATATGAATAGAAAAAAGAAGAAGATTTTACAAATAGTAGCTTTGATATTATTAGCCCTATGGGGATATTCTGGATATCTTTGTCCCATTTAAGATCAGTATAACTGTGCAATGATATAGGAAACCAGGAAAACTATATCTGCTGATCTTTACAATTATTACTTAAGAAGACAGTTTAATAATGGAGAACTTCCTAGATTCAGCTGTTCATTGAGGACTTCATATTGTGGGTCTGTTAAGTGTCTTCTAATTTCTAATTCTTCAAGGAAGTCCAGTTCTTGCTTCCTATCACAAACATGTAGTATTTCTGGTTCTGTGTTAGGTGTTACTGAATGTTTAGTGTCAAGTAGGTGTTTTGCATAATGTGATTTATCTGGTTGTTTTAATCTGTATGCTCGTAAGTGTTCATTGTACCTAATTTCAAAATTACGACTGGTTTGACCAAAATAGACAGCATTACAATCCGGACATTTAAGTTTGTATATCCCAGATTTTCTTAATGGGGTTATTTTTGTTTTTACATTTAGCAAATTTCTACCTACATTGTTTTCTGTTTTAAAAGAAATTGTTGTATTTGTTGCTGAAGATATTATCTTTGAAATATTATTGGAAATATTACCAGCATAAGTGATGGTTTTGTAATTTGTTACTTCTTTAGTTTGTTTAGGAAATATTAGTTGTAACGCCATCTTTTTCTCTTTTTTATTAAGTAATTTATTTATTAAATGTAAAGGATAACCATTGGATGTGGCTATTTGTTTAATTGTATTAATTTCTCTATCAAAATTAAATTTGTTCATAGGCACCGAAAATGCTCTATGAATCATCGAATTGTATGCTGCTAGTTTATGTGACATGGGGTGGTTGGAATCATATGGTATAGTCACATCAGTATGTGTTGGTTTTCTGTATATTGAAAAGTCCAGTACATTATTGACTTTTTGAATGTTTAAATCAAGAAAATTAATTGAGTTATTTTCTTCAACTTCTAGTGTGAATTTAATTTTTGGGTGTAAATTATTAATATAATTGAAAAACATATTTAATTGTCGTTCACTACCTACAAAACACGCTAATATGTCATCTACATACCTATACCAAAATAAAATATTTTTTGAAATATTACATTCAAAGATCTTTCTTTCCAAACTGTCCATAAAAATGTTTGCCAAAATTGGTGATATAGGGCTTAATAAAAAAGAGAAAAAGATGGCGTTACAACTAATATTTCCTAAACAAACTAAAGAAGTAACAAATTACAAAACCATCACTTATGCTGGTAATATTTCCAATAATATTTCAAAGATAATATCTTCAGCAACAAATACAACAATTTCTTTTAAAACAGAAAACAATGTAGGTAGAAATTTGCTAAATGTAAAAACAAAAATAACCCCATTAAGAAAATCTGGGATATACAAACTTAAATGTCCGGATTGTAATGCTGTCTATCTTGGTCAAACCAGTCGTAATTTTGAAATTAGGTACAATGAACACTTACGAGCATACAGATTAAAACAACCAGATAAATCACATTATGCAAAACACCTACTTGACACTAAACATTCAGTAACACCTAACACAGAACCAGAAATACTACATGTTTGTGATAAGAAGCAAGAACTGGACTTCCTCGAAGAATTAGAAATTAGAAGACACTTAACAGACCCACAATATGAAGTCCTCAATGAACAGCTGAATCTAGGAAGTTCTCCATTATTAAACTGTCTTCTTAAGTAATAATTGTAAAGATCAGCAGATATAGTTTTCCTGGTTTCCTATATCATTGCACAGTTATACTGATCTTAAATGGGACAAAGATATCCAGAATATCCCCATAGGGCTAATAATATCAAAGCTACTATTTGTAAAATCTTCTTCTTTTTTCTATTCATATATATTATATTAAGTCAATCACTAGATAGGGCACTATTTGGACTAGCCAAATATATATCAAGTATACATCATGTCAAAAGTAACTTCTGTCATTCTGATGATGATATTTATATCGAAACAATTGTCAATTTACTTGCAATTTACAGATTTTTACAAATATATTGTGGAGTCATTTAAAAACAGTTAGTTTCATTTAAAACCATATGATGAGTAGATTCCACGAAGTGAGGGTTTATACAGTTAACTCTATTATGGAAGAGCTTATGTTATTCTATTTTTTGTTTTCATTGCAGATCAAAGAAAAAATAAGTCGGAATTAAAGAATTAAAATATTACTCAATTCAATCCTACCTTCCCTGCAACTTTGTATATATAATTATATCAAAAATGAATTAAAAACACGAAATCGGGCCTAAAATTAAACAGGTAATTAAACGCTTGTTGTACTTTTCACAAATATCAACCATACCTATTACTCCAAAAATAAAAATATCAGGAGTCAAAATTTAGTTTAACAATACAAAATACTAAGCCACAATCAAAGAAAAAGCAAAAGTTCTACAAAACACACACTGAAAACAACTAAAGCAGCAAAATAAAACCACTTAAATATCAAAGGGCTTATACGGCAGCTGATTTGTTTTACTCGTTGCTATGATGACATTGACATTTCAGAGCGCCATCTATCGAATTCTACTTTTCCCAATATCAACAAAAATAAATATAACTGACATTTGACATAACTAGTGACACAATAACAGAAATGAAATGGTGACTTGCCAAAAGTTCCTAGAATTATTGGCCATCGTTTGTTTTTATTGGAACCACAAAACTAAACAACGAAATATAAAAAGTTGCTCGCTAGGTCAACATCTACACTGGCTGATTAACACATTTTCTGTCTTCTTTAACTGATTAATCAATAAACAAACTGTCAATTTTGATAAATGAAGAAATTAATTCCAGTAAATATACGCTCGATTTAATAATGGTACGTTCATGTTTGAAATATTTTTTTTAATACCAAGTATTTTTACCAATAACAACTAAAGTGTTATTATCACGCGATCTCTTTTTCTGATAGAATGTCCATAATTATCGCGTGCAGTGTATAGAAATAATACATTGTTGGAATTATTACACGCACCAACAACTTTATAAGGGAATTAATGCATTTTTCTCGATCTAAACAAGTCGGGCATTGATATTTTTTTCAGATTCGAAGATTTGGTCGATTTGAAGCAACAGACATACTTGTATTCGGTTTTATTTCTTGTGTTGTTCTCGAAACGTGTTTTACTAGGTTTATACTTTATAAGCGAGTTGTCAGTCATAATTAATATGATAATCTACAAAGTATATCTTTTAGATTTAACTACGATTCTGTAAAATAATGTCGCTAGAAAGATCGTAAGCAAATCGGTTCTTTAGTTTGATAGTGAACATAAATAAAATGTTCAACTGTATTAATATTTTATTAATCCAATCCTAGAACTCAGACTCCGTTTCACGTTTCAAGTTTGACAACTGTCTTGCGCAGAAATCAAAATCAAACTTGTTAATCTATGTCGCCTCGTAACGAACGTTTCGTTTTATGCCGACAGCCATTTTATTATAGACATTTCAGGTTGTCAATTGAATACATAAATATTTTAACGATGCAACTATTTTCATGTATACCTGTGTCTATTGTATGTAAAATCATCTCGAAAAGCTTCAAAGAATTCCCAAATATGTTTTATTTAAACTATACATACAATAAATACATTTTCAACATTTAACATTCCGATTTTGTGTCAACCTACCGAATGTGACAACCTTACGCTACTGATTTCAAGTCGAATGTCAATTTTACAATATGGCGCTGGCTTTTACAAGTTTGTGCATACGACTGCAACTTCAAGTGGGTTCTTCTTACGTGAAATGTCAATGCTAAACGTCATGTGTCAACAACTGTAATTGCTAGAACCACAGAACTAAACAGACGCAATACATTTTTGACCTAAAATGGCAGTCGTGTAAAGGCTGTCATTTAAGCTTAAATGTTTTCAAGAAAAGCAGTAAAACATGTTGTTTGTTGTTAAATATACCATCATTTTACTTGGTTTATGAATCCGAAGACATTATTAGCTTTTCATTATTATTTTACTCGTGTAATCCTATTTCAAATATCCAGTAGCAGGTACGACAAGACATAACGATTATTAACCGGAACAATTCCTTCCGGCGTTTATTCTGATTAAATTAATTAGTTTGCTTACTGTACTGACCGGTTCGATGGGCTAGGTCTGCTTATTTCTTTTTCTGCAATCGCACTATAGTCTAGTCTAAGCCAAAGAAAACAGCTTTACTATCGCGAGTTCATATTTGACAACGCACGTGATTATTTTGTATTAAATACATTAATTCGACTGAAAAAGTTTCTGTATCATCAACAGGTATAATCATAAGAGAAGATAAACATGTTTTTTGACAATCCGTAGGGATAATCGTCTTTTCTCTCTCTCTGAACCATAGAAATACACTGATAGAGGCAACAAGTCAGCTCGGAACCCGTCAGCATATAAAAGAGAGATAGAAAGGAGGATGTTTAGGCTGTCGTTCTCTAATAGCGTCTATGCTTTATATATACAGACAAAGACAGAAAAACCTGTGATCGTCTGTCTCTTTCTCTTCACCAGAGAGAGACGGAAATTCCCACTTACACAACTATGGCTTGTTGCATCTATCTGTAGAACATATCTTTATGGTCCCACCTCCTGTCAAAACAACGCAACGTAAAAAGCAAAAAATAAAAAAATGAATATGACACATGCGCGTCACCCAAGTGACTGAAAATTTGCTTCCTTCATCTATATTAACTCTATGGTTCGTAGTTCTATATTTACTCTATGGTTCGTAATTATATATTAACTCTATGGTTCGTAATTATATATTAACTCTATGGTTCGTAATAAAAATTCATTGTATTTTTTAGGACTCAAATGGTTTTGTAAAGAAGGAAAATCGACAAGGTACCCATCTACTTAATTTCAACAAAATATCAACTTTACTCTAAAAGACCTGGTCTATAAAGTTGATCACCATGTTCTATAAATATGATTTATCTACTTCAATGGTAAGTTGTTGCTATTTTCCTAATGAAAGTCAAGGATCTATAAATACTAGTTAACCGCGCTAGATGAGTTTCGCGTATTAAAACAGTTTTAATAAAAATATAAATTAAAATGAAACTGGATTCGAAACAACATTTGAAATATGTACTCTCGTTTAGTTAGTTCTGTGGTTTGGCTACTAATGTATATGACGTTTGACATTTCTAATGTAAATAGAGCATATCTTCTGTAAGTTCCTTGTGGTATATTTATTATTCATTCATTCCACGAGACGTCACAAACTATTTTGACAACAGCTTGGTGGTAAAACAATAAACAAAGCGTTCTAACGGGTGGTACTTAATAGTGATGTTAATATGCTGATTTATAATGATAGATCGTGTTTAAGTTTATTTGGTTTTGCTTAAATGTTTTTTAAAATCATTTTAATTGTTGAGCTTGCACATTTAATAATATATAATATGGGTTAATAGTTGTTTGATAATTATTGATCGTGTTTATTGTTCTACTACAGGGGTATTGTCAACTGTCGTGGACAAAAGCTTTGACACTCTGTAAGGTTAACAGTCATAGAACAACAAACTTTTACACCACAGAATACACCAACTCACAAGAAGCAAAGCCCGACGCAATATCTTTGGTAACAAAAATGTATAACTTCGAGAGTCCGACGTTGACAGCAAACTTATCAAGTACACTGAGAAAAATTAACAGATTTTTAAAATAGTTACGATATAATACATCAATAGAGTGAAGTATGACAATTATTATTATTTAGCGTATAGTTATAATTGGAATTAGAGGTTCAATGTCTTCAGCCATTCAATGGCTCCGTTTTGTAAATTCTTGATTTCTTCAATATCTCCGTTGTAGGCAAGAAGTATGACAATAATCTATTATAGAAATGACATATTTCTGTTATATTATTCTGAGTCAGTAGTTATAGAAAAAAAATAGTATATATATATTTATTTATTCAGTGTAAGTGTAGTAGTTATTGTTACATACTTCGTTAATTTTTATCGTTCCTCGCTTGCACTACGAATAAATAAATGCGCAGATAATTTGAGTACTTTTGTTATTTTCTTTCGTTTTATTGTTATCTGATTGAAATGTTCATAATTTTGCATTAATAAAATATTAACACGTTTCTCCTGTCAGCTCTGAAATTTAAATTGATAAATGATTAAAAAATTAGTTAGAAGGAAATAAATCTGCTTTTCCATAAAGTGAATGGAAGCAAGCATCGTGAAAGCCTGATTAAAGGTGGATTAATGCACCATCAACTAATTCAAGATTAAGAGTAAATTTAAATTAAGAATAGTCAGCTGTTCAAGCCACTTAAATTAAGAAATTTAGGGCGAGTTGTACACTTAAACTTGGTTTAATGATAACTGGTGCTTAGGTGTTTTGTACAACTCGCCCTAATAAACCAACCGGACATGAGCACTATTGTCAATCATCTGTCAAAACTTCCAATAGTAATTGAGCTGTCACTTCACTTGACACAAATAGGTGATTTGTGGTCAGGGCTTGGCGCATGCGTTGTGTCATGCATGAACATTTACATGGTTTCATCTTTTTAGTTTTAAATTAATCTAATTTTTGCTTACATGAATTCACCTTCAACTTTTGAATAACATTTCAACTTATAAAACTCAAGTTGGACGTACAGAATTGTTGACTCACACTGTATATTTATCCAAAATATTGTTTTTCTAATGCTTCGTTAAGTTCTACGTAATATTTCTGTTTTACAATTTAGTTGATGGTTTACTGAACATTTTTAAGTGTCACTACAAAAAAATACCGTCTCAATTCAACACTCTATCATGAAATACCGTTAATTTTCAAATTATAATTATAATTATAATTATAATTTGAATAGTTGTTAATCGATACACATTTCAATACACAAAA
>CAJUYH010007762.1:0-16800 GCA_910591685.1 Galerucella tenella | reverse complement strand
TAGTAAAGTGTAAGAGCGTGCTTAGCTTACAAAAGAAGACTGTAGTGTTAAATGTGCATGATGCTGTTGTATGTACATCAAATGCCGGCTGCTACTGTTAGAAATATAGTTTCGACACGTTCCAATATGACAGGAGTTAGTGAATCTACTATTTACAGGCTTCTAAGGGAGAGGAAAAATGGAAATATATCTCCACCTAAAAAGTCAACTGGAAGAAAGCCACTTGACCTTGATGAACATATGCAAAAAACAATAAGACGAAAAGTACACGAATTAAATTTTAAAAAAGAGATCCCAACCCTCGACATAATTCTAAAAATGGTGAAGGAGGACGAGAATTTGCCTGACATAGGGCGAAAAACTTTGTGGAAAATATTACACAAATTAAATTTTACTTGGGAGAAGCAAAGTCGCAAATCAGTGCTAATCGACAACAAGCAAATAATATGTTGGAGACGACAGTATTTACGAGATATCCGAAAATACAGACAGGAGGGAAGACAAATCTATTATCTAGATGAGACATGGCTCAATCGGGTACATTCAGTAAAAAAAATTTGGCAGGACGAAAGTATTAAAACCAGTCGTCAAGCTTTCATAGAAGATTTATCTACTGGACTGAAAACTCCTATCGGTAAAGGTCGCCGACTAATAATAACGCATATTGGATGCAATCAAGGGTTCGTTGAAGGTGGTTTACTGGAGTTTCAGTCAACATCAACCAAAGACTATCATGAAGAAATGACTGCAGATGTTTTTGAAGAGTATTTTACACAAATGGTCGAATTAATTCCAAATAATGCTGTAATCGTTATGGACAATGCCACTTATCATTCGCGATTAACAGAAAATTTTCCATCTACCTCTTGGAGAAAAGCTGATATTAGAAACTGGTTAATCGTAAAAGATATACCATTTGAAGATGATATGTTGAAAAAAGAGCTTTTAAAGGTTGCTTCAGATCACAAGCTACAATTTAAAAAGTTTTTTATTGATAAAATAGCCAAGAATCGTGGGATAACAGTGCTTCGTTTGCCACCATATAATTGTGAATTAAATGCGATAGAGTTGATATGGGCCCAAATGAAAGGTTATGTAGCTAGACATAATAAAACATTTAAAATGAAAGATGTTCGTGAAATAATGAAGTACTCATTGACAACAATAACTGAAGAGAACTGGAGAGATGCTGTGAATCATTTAATTAAAGAGGAAGAGAAAATGTGGGTTTTAGATAACCTCATAGAACAAACTATAAAACCGATAGTGATCTCTCTTGACGAGTCTTCGGATGATTCTTGCATGGCCAGCGAAGAGGATGATACTATAGATTGAATTTTATATTTCCTATAAATGGTATGTTTACTTTACTTGACATACATTAATTAATTGTCAATAAATTTGAATTATGAAAATTAAACTATATTTTCTTCAATTAATTTAATTTAATAAAAATGAAAATGTAACTTGTTAATAGACCTGAACGAATTAATTTTATTTCAACTGTAATGTCGACCGAATCTAATTAAATAAGCAGAATAAACTAATATCGTAATCTCCGCCACTGCCGCAATATTTATCGTTTATCTGGCATTGTTCAGTTTTATTACCATATTGTATTTTGAGCTGAAACAGGGATGTATAGATAACCAATACAGACACCTACTTGTTTTGCATTAGAATTTTGGTATTTACTTGTAAAATTCTTAGGATCACTCTGTAAAAGATAAATTTCTATTTGAATATTTAATGAGGCTACTGTGCTGTCAGACATTAAGAAATAGAGTATAGCGTCCAATTTAAGGCCGCCCAGAAAATAGGGTATTTGCTACACTGACTAATCCAGTCTTCAAGGAAATTGAGAAAATGAGAAAAATAATGGAGATGGCGGCATTATACAAATACTGAGTTGTTATCTGGAAAAAACAGCTAAATGAAATTATAATAATATATAATAACAGATTCGTTGAGTGCTCTTTAAAGCATAACTCAAATCTACCCAGATTCAGCGCTTGTAACGAACATCAAAGAAAATATCCATTCAATGAAAAGAAAAAGTATCAACTTTTTGTGGGTCCCTTTTCACACACAAATTACAGGCAATGAAGCAGTCGACCAAGCTGCCAAAGAAGCCCACCTAAATAATCCCACAATAGTAAATAAACAGCTGACTAGTCAAAGTGGCCTGAAAGCTTTTTTCAAAAAATCAACAAGAGGTGTTTGGCAAAAATTGTGGATTGGATCCGAGGCTAAGTTGAAACATATAAAGCTTGTTGTTTCCCCATGGAAGAACCTTAGCTTAACGCGGAGGCAACAAGTTATATTATCACGGCTTAGGATAGGACACACGAGATATACACATAATTCACATCAATAGCTCCTGAATAAATAAGAAGCCCCAATATGTAGTGTGTGTACAAACATTTTCTTGTTGAGTGTCCCAAATATTATTACGAGCGCAAAGTATGTATTTTCAGCGATAACCTTAGGCCGGCGAAACATTTGCGGTTGCGGTTGCGATTGCAACCGCGCGGTCACTGTAAAATACATACAAAATACACTAGCGGCTTCGCCGCTAGTGTGGCACCATTTCATAAACAACCACGTATTTTACAGAACAGCGGTTGTGACCGCGCGGTTGCAACCGCAACCGCAAATGTGTCGCCGGCCTTATAGAACTGTTAAGGCCGGCGACACATTTGCGGTTGCGGTTGCAACCGCTGTTCTGTAAAATACATGGTTGTTTATGAAATGGTGCCACACTAGCAGCCAAGCGGCAGCAAACGCCTTCGCAACCGCATCTTGCCGCGGTCGCGCGGCTGTCCGTCCGAAATGCAACATGTTGTTACTTGCCTGACTGTTCACATTAACCGCGCAGCCACAAATCTAGCCAGTCGAGTTTTGAACATGGACGTCTTCGATACCGAAAAATTTATTGTTCTGGTGCAAAGTAAGACGTGCTTGTGGGATGTTACCGACAAGGCATACAAAGATCGCGACAAAAAAATTACTGCTTGGCAGAAGATTTTAGAAGAAATGTGTCCTAACCACAATTCGTGGAGTCCGGAAGAGAGAAGAGCAAAAGATAAGAAAAATTCATAACTTAAATAGGTACTTTATGAACTACAAAAAATGATTTATTCACTTTTTACAAGTTGTATATTAAACAACCACTATATATTTGTTTATATCATATCAGTTTGCCAACTTAAACTGCCTTCAGACGATACGAAGTAATCAGTAAAAAGATTTTTGACATGTTGTCCTCGTAGTTGTTGACCACCAGTCCCGTGTACATCTGTATCATCTAAGCAGCACGTTAGCGTGTCTTCAAATTTGTGACGATCCCTTCTTCTAACAAAATTGTGCAAGATGCAAGTTGCTTTTACTACCATCACTGCAAAATCTGGTTGCACTAATATGCTACTATGGAACACACGCCACTTATTGGCCAGAATTCCAAAGGCAGATTCCACGAACCTTCTAGCTCTTGTTAACCTATAATTGAAAATTCGCTTGTTATCTGTTAGGTTACGCCTTGGATAAGGCCCTAATAAATTGTCGTGCAGAGCAAAAGCTCCGTCGCCCACCAGGACATAGGGGTAGACACGATCACCCGAATTTGGAAGAACCTCCTTTTTCGCTTTGATTTCTTAATTTGAGCATAAATTATACCAACCGTTTCTACCAAATCCATGTTGATTATTGAACTGACGGACTCGGTATGACAAGGTATATGCTTGTATGTGTGAACGTTATAGCGGTTGTGACCGCGCGGTTGCAACCGCAGCCGCAACCGCAAATGTGTCGCCGGCCTTAGGAGACTCCTGTAATGTCATAAACTTAATTAAGCTCCTTCAAAATATTGATATTATTCATATTATGTAAAGAGCACCATGTAAATTGAAACTATTGTACCAAAGTACGCATATTTGCTAATAACCTCGTTGTTGAAGCGAATTACATGAATATTTTTTCTATACAAAAAAATTCGACCTGTTTAATTAATTTCGAATCCCATCAAAAACATAAATGTGAAAAAAGAGAGATAAGTTCAATATTTTGATATAATAATATATGCCTTCGTTGTTGACTTCAACGACAAAAAAGTTTGATCTAAATGGGTGCCAATTTCAATGGCCTGTCCTGAAATTTTTTTAAAATAACATAAAATATTGTTTCTACGGACGCGCGTAAAATGCGCGACTAATTACTTTATTTAAATGAAATCGTAAACTCGAGAATGCGGAGAATTGTTACCATTGTTACGATATAGAGCAAAAAAGGAACCGCTTATTATCCCATCAAATTTGATAAAATAAGCATGGAAAAATATTTCTTATGTTAGCTTCAATATATTATCACAAGTTATAAGGATAAATGATATTTTTAAGTTGTTGTAAAATATTTTATGTTGTTATAAATAAATTTCAGGACTGAACATTGAACTTGGCATTTATAAAGATCTTACTTCTTTTCTCGTTGAAGTCAATAACCAAGGCACATATCATAATATTAAATATTTATGTTTTTGATGATATATCACTACTTTTTGTACAGAAATAATTGGTATTGTATAGTTAATCTACTTTATTCCCTACGTTTATGGGTAAAAGTACACAAAATATCCGTAAAATGCCGCAAAAAATACAAAAACTTAAGCATGAAAAAAAAAAGATTTTTAAAAAGCATTTGTTTAAAATTCTGAACATTGATGGCTTTGCTTTTATAATAATAATGTTTTATGGTAATTTGCATTGCTGAATCCAAAAGGAATTTCCACTGGAATAAGTATTAATTAAATATGGTATATTACCCCCGATAATATCTAAGTAACTGTTTGAGGTATGTTTATGAAGTTTGGAGCAAATTATGTATCTCAATAGTCTCAATATTTAAGCCAAATTTGAATTGTTTATATTAAATAGTTTTTTAGTTATCAGAGGGTCAAATGATTCTTGTAATATTAAATACGATACTGCGCATCTTCTGTTAGCTTGAACATTGACACGCATATCTAGAAAATTCAATGAATTATGTCAAATACCAGGGTGCATTGCTTTCTTTGGCCCACTCTCCATATATTTATTATGTTGCTCGGAAATAAGTTTTTTGTATATGAACCAATGTCAGTGAAGCTGTACAGTACAGCTTGATCTTGGACTTCGAAAATACACCAAAAAAAACAATCAGAATCGAATAGTAAATATTATTATTAGGTCTATGACAATTCCACCACAAGGAAGGTTATACCAACTATGATTAGAAATGTAAACAATAACATAAAATAACTTAAAAAACGACTTAAAAAACAGTTATAACTTAAAAGCCATAAGGAAGCTATGAAACTGTTATACCTTGCTATTATTAGTATAATAGCAAACTTAAAATAATAACATTCAAAATTGCCAATTGACTACGAATTGTGGGATTTGAAATTAAAAAACTTACATATTAAACAAAAATTTTGAAAACTATTTATATTAAATGATATACAATTTTTTTTCATCAAAATCAATGGAATTTTCCGGAAAAGAATATCAAATCCCTGCCCACCCATTTTATTCCAAGAAAATTTCAAATGCCACTAATACAAAAGCTGCACTACAATGCACTGTAGAACGTAAAATTCTCCATTCTTGAAACTTTCATAAACATGAATCAATGCTAAGTTCATTCAGTGTTAGAAGAGGTTTTAAAGAACTGTACAGGTACGTCTTTAGGAATTTCTTGTGGAATTTATTTACGAAAACATTGTTCGATGGAAATTAAGTAAAATTATTTATATTCAAGGGCAATCGAGTTTTTTTTTTTTAGTTCAGTATTTCTCCAGTCGTGCCAAAATAGCATCACTCTCACACAGTTAAATGGAACAAATGTTTTTACAGGTAGTTGAAAATATCAAGTTGAATAATTTTGTTCCATTATTATTACTAAGCCTCCATTTAATATAATTAAAATCGAAAAATAGTTTATAAATTTACATGTCAAAACTTGGGTAATGTTAACAAATGGAATTCAATTTCATGGAAACGCAGTAAATAAATAAAATATTATTTAAAAAATATATGTTTTCAATTTCCACTATTTTCTCACTAAAACAATTATGTGATGAAAACTTTCACATTTTAAAATAAAAGAGAAAAGCTATATGGTATTTTGAGATATACAGATTACACTGGTTGACACACTTCCACTTTTTCTTTCATTTTCGAAATAATCTATCAGATTAAATACAATTTATCAAGTTATTATTAAAATATCGACAGTTTTTTCAGTGCGTAGTAGATGCCTGTACTGTCATCAATAGAAAATGAAAATTGCTTACCCTAGCAATAATGTTTTTCTTATAGAAATTTTACAAGGTGTCGCAATCACCAGAGAAATTGAATTGGAAATTATACTCTAAATAATCTTTGATAATCCTTATTTTCAACATTCAATTTTCGACAAGTAAGGAATGTTTTCGGATCCGTGTCTGTGCGTTCGAAAGAATGAGAGGGTAACATTGCTAGTAATAAGGATACGCGCCGGTTTCCACATAAAATAAATAAATAAATTCTTAGGAGGGATCGAGTTCCAAGAAATTTAGGGTGCACGTTGTTATGCAGGTACCGTCAGAAAACATTGTAGTCAATGGTGTGACTGTTGAGACCTCGTTGTTTACATATTTTTTAAAAGTCAAATATTAAACATTACACTTGCGCTGCCGCATTCTGGGGGCTATATCTTGGTAATAAAACTCTAGACACTAATGTACAGGGCCTTTTTGTAAAGCCGGCTATATGCTTGAATTTTGAGACAGTATATATTGCTCCAACCGATACTTTCACAGTTTTATTTTTTCTTCCAACTTATCATCATTATAACCACCGAATAGATATTGAATTCAATATCTATTCGGTGTTATAACACAAGAGAAAAAATTTTGCCCACAGAATTTTCGAGAGGTTTGTTGCTTGACAATTTCGTGAATGAAATTTTTGACAAAATCAAGAGCCTGGGTGGTATTCGACATGACTATTTCACGAGAAAAAGACAAAAAAAAATAAAATTATAGTCTGGATGGTCCCAAGAGAAACCGCATGTAAACAAACACCACGCGTGATCTATTCAAGTCGGCTGCGTATTGGACGACTAGCATTGAAACGTTAGCAGTAGGGAAACGGATCTTATCCACTTGCCTAGGTCATTCAATTTTCACGTGATTTTGTGTTCGTGCGGTTTTTCTTGAGAACGAACCGACTTTAGAATTAGAAACTTTTATTTAACATGGATCATAAGCAAAAAAAACTTATTTATTCATATAAAAAGTACAGTTATTACAATTAAACGCTTGTGCATTATTTTTATCGTTTTGATGTTATTGTAGAACATATTTATGCTTGCGGTATGTTTGAACTCGTACTAGGAAAATTCACTTGATCTGGTTCCAGTCCAGCTGCAAATAAGGTTTCAAATAGTTGGCATGGGAATGTCCTGTTAATTTGATCATTTCTTGCTTACCAACGTCATTTCTTGCAAGGACAGAAATAGTGAAAGAGCAATGTGAATGGCTTGTCACTTTAAATTGTTTAGTTTTTACGCCAATTTATTCTGCTATAGTGTGGTCCATTTTGACATGCTGTTGATTCATATAGGCATGCTTTTGTACCAAATATTTTTTTTCCAAATTGGATGAACTGTAAAAAAGCCTGCCACTTGTGATTTCTGGTATTACTTTCCAATAATTTTGAAAAAAGACGAGTAGGACAAAGTGTTAACTCTTAAAAATCATTTGCTACTGGCCAAAGGCTTTTGCACATTCTTGTGTGGTCTTTGAAAATATGGAATTGTATTCGATATCTCCTATAAATTCTCCTCATTCTGGTTGGAAATAATGTACTTTGCAGTTCACTGATTCGTTGTCTCGCTAGGCAAGTTCAAAAGAGAATAAGTGAAATTTTTTTTTCTGTAGGCCTCCTTTGCCTAACGGGCTGGTTTAAAAACAATATCGGTAAATGAGTCTATTTTTATATTCAATTCTTGATACTTTTTTTCATGTAAGCAAAATTTTCTACTAATTCTTCGGCTGGAGATGGCGAGTTCGAATCGCCATGCGGACTTTTAAAATTTGTTATATACTAAGCGGAGCTATGAATATGAATCACAAAAGTGAATAGTTATGCGAATTAAAGAGCAAATACATAACATCCTTAGTTCAAATAAACTATTAGAAATACTTTGGATCCCTTCACATATCGGAATCGATGGAAATGAACGAGTTGATGCAGCCACTGACAGGCAGCCACTAACAACTCCTTACCACTCGCAGAATCCTCAATTCTCAGCTCAAATTTGAAAACAACCTTCAGAAGGAAAATCGGTGACCACTGAAAAAAGCTTTGAGCACATTCTTAAACCAAACTGAGGGAAATCAAGAAATCCACTTTACCATGGACTAATCTGCCGAGACCTATGAGAGCAAAGACGATTCTCACACGGCTTAGAATAGCTCACACACAACTCACCCACCAACTACCTACCACATAACTGTATGTATTTTATTGTTAACTAAAACCATGTTACTTGTATTGTCCCACTGCTAATAATCCTCAGTGGATGATGCAGTTTGATATTGAAATAAAAAAAGTAAAATCAATCAGCTAAATAAGTAATATTAGCTTAACCTGTGTGTAGGTATGTTTTTTTTATAGATAATGGCAGTAGGCTAATTTCAAATCCGTGACCTACCGCAAGTATGTTAGCGGGACATACCATATGCATGAACAAATAAATCGTATATTATAAGCATTTACAAATATGGGGTAAGGGGTAGTAAAATGAAACAGCGCTTTTATTTTAAGTTGTTTCAAAATAAGAACCCAAAAAAGACGTACATAAGTATATAATTGAAAAAATGAAACAAAAAGTAAGAAACTGTAGGTATATAACATAAACATTCCATGCCAAACCACTCGGCGATGGGTAAGGGATGCGCAACTCATAATAATATCTTTCTAGGGGAAGTGGGTGTTGCCCTATTTCCATTTACCGCTCCTTTGCAGTACTTTTTCGTTGCGCTGGTGCCAGGTGTTCCTTGCGCCTCTAAAACAACGGGGCCACCTTGCTACTGAGAGCCCATAGTTACGCCAATGGATAATGGCACGAAATCCTTCGTGCGCGAGTTCGACCCGCACTTGGCCGGTTTTATTGGATTCCGATATTTCACTATTCCAGCTGTTTGCACCTCAACTAATTCTCCGTTAACGTTTATCTGATTTGGATCTCTTATTTCACCAACCAAAAAATTGCACGAAAATGATTTTATTTTATTTCCATGGTCATCCAATTTTACCAACTCAAATCTATTTGGCAAGTTTAAAACGATAGCTGGTTAGATACTTTTCTGTATTCTTCTCAATTTTTATGTTTTTTTAACATTATTTTCAGCATTTATAAAATGAGCACGCAATACCTATTTAACTCGTAAAAGATATATTACCAAATTACAAAAAATTCATTCATATATGAGTTAGAAAAAGACTAATAACATGTTAACGGGTTGAAATTTTCGGGTTCGGTTCGACCTAAATAATACTCACAAATTACAGAGACGCATCTCGTCTATATATAGGTATACTCTGGTTCTTGAACCGAAAGATAATAATAAGACTAAAGCGCGAGATGCCGATCGACCGATTCGCCTAAAGTCAATTCCACGAGATATAGTACCACTCTCTTAAAAAGAGTTCTTTCAAATTTCGCGGTCCAAGTGCCTACATTCATTTGAACATTTTGTAGTTTTAGTTTGCTTAGTGAAAAATTGAAGGCCAGAAGTGGTTTGGTTTGCTTGGTCTTTTTTTACGAGTTACAGCTCAACTAGCAATACGGTGACAAGTTTTTACTATTTGCGATTCGAAATTATGAAAGTCAGATAGTTCTATTGAGAAATTGAATGTAATATCGCAAGATTAAGCAGTTCATGTGCGAAATTGTAATAAAATCCATTACAAAGAAAAAGTAATTAATACACCACCGCTGAAATCCCACAAAGTAGATATTAAAATGTATTAAATACTGTATTGAACCCTTCCACTGATGTACAGTTTATTACATTAGGAGCTAGAGAACTTTGGAGTAATAAATCTGAAGTATTGCAGGGACCATATTATATTCCGAAGATACAACGGAAGGATTCCAAAAGGAACCATTCCTAACTGGAACTGAAAATAATGGAGAAGAAAGTGGTCTGAATCGAGTATAATACTTTATTTTTAACAATATATTATATTATGAGGCAACAAAGGATAGATACTTTCTTGGATAGTTCGAGGTCAGATGTGAAACGATAGTCTGGAGAAGGAGGACAGAAGTGTCTTCAATGGGTGTCCTCGTTGGCATTACTCCTTTGGATGCGGATGCAATGATGGCCATTTTTAGGCTGAAATTGGGAGGCTATTGTAGCTGGGTGAGAGACATTTAAGGATAGTTAAAGTTACCGACCTGGGCACTGGACACTGATCCTGAGGAAACAACCAGACCAAATGGGAAAGGTCAGTGAACCTATGTGCAGAAGATGTGAATTGAAAGATGAAGCACCTAGTCAGTTACTCTGCTTCTTTGAAAACTTACAAGGGATAATAAACGAAGGCACTTTGAAAAGGGAATTATAGAATAGAACTATTCAAAATTCCGCGTCAAGTTAGTGGTCTATATAGATGATACAAAGCATCTGGAATGGAAGTAGACAATGTGGGAAATGGTACAAATATTTAATTCAAGTGCTTGGGCTGTTGAGTATTTACCACAACCCAAAATAATGAATGACTGAATGAGGGAATATTTTGTGTACGAGGGTCGTTTTTTTTCAACCTCCGATCGCATAGTACGAAGGCCAGACATGCTCGAGGAAACTAGTGTGGGTAGTAGGCGACTGTGCATCTCCTCTTCAATACATTCTGTCACTGGCGAGACCAACACGCCATTTTCTGTTGAGCTGTAGTCAGGTAAACATGGCATGTTCGTTTCTTGCAAGCAGAAGGTAACAGTGTCGAGAAAATTCATCGCAGAGTGAGTCGAGTGTATGCAGAAAGCTTTATGAGTGATGGTGTTGTTCGTTAATGGTGTCGAAAGTTTAAAGATAGCCGAACTGATCTTCATGATGAAGGGGGTCAAGGACGCAAGACTGTAGCTACAGATGACCTTGTTCAATGAATTGACCAAGTGATTAAGCGATTAAGGGAAACCGAAGGTTCACCATAAGTGAATTATCGTAGAAATTTCCAGAAGTTCCAAGATCCACCTTCTTTCCTGTAGTGACTGAACAATTGCGCTATAGGAAAGTTTGTGCACGCTTGGAACCAAAAAGGTGTACTGCTTGTGAAGTTTATGCAGCCGGAAACAACAATCAATGCATATTTTTATTGTGAAACTTCGCGACGCTTACGGAGAGCTATTCAAAACAAACGAAGAGGCATGCTGACTTCTGGAATTGTTCTGCTCCTTGACAATGTCCGTTCCAATCATTAGCGGCAACATTTTATGACGGGGGTATTTCAAAGCTTGCTCGCAGATATGATAAATGTCTCAATCGCTAAGGTGATTATGTAGAGAAGTAACCTGCACTGTACATTACTTCTGATAACAAAATCTTTTTTGTATATTCACCCGTCTTTTCTTCATAGCCTATCGGAGGTTGAAAAAAAAAACAACCCTCATAATAACATTATTATATACTTAATCACAGTTTCCTGTAAAAATTGTCATATTTAAGTAAAGCGTGTTATCAATAGATGACAAGATGATAGTATTATACTATTAAACGGGGTTGGTATATCTGCAAGATATAACCAACCATACTAGTTTGTAATTAGAAGGGACAATATCACTTACAGACCGGTTTTGGCGTATTGTCCCTTCTTATTACAAACCAGTATGGTTGGTTATATCTTGCAGATATATACCAACCCCATTTAACATAGAAGTGTAATTCATTGTCTGTCGGTGCATACAGCCCAATAAGCAGATGTTTCTTCTTAGTGAACGGTCTACTTTTTGGAAATTAATTTCCAAATTTGTAAGGCGTTATAATACTCGTAATATATTACTATTATCTTGACATCTATATTATTATATTTTATAGTCTACTTGAAATGGGATCTAGTGGAGTGCACGTTCTGGAAACGTTTTCTAAGTATTGCTTATTCGAAAAATGTTGATAATGCTCGTTTTTTTTTTAACATATTCTAAGTATTTTTGTTTAAAAATAATCAGTTTTGTGGTTTTGTGTATATCGGTTAACAACAATTCCAACAATAAATTATAAAATAGCTTGGATATAATTTCCTTCTTCAACAATGGTAACCAAATTTCAATAGATTGTGCTGAAATGTTAGCAACAAATCTCTCTGCATTCAGTTGTATTGAAGCAATATTTGTGTTCTTTCTTTGGGTTGTTTGCTGAATCCCATTGAATTTGAAAATACCTGACTTATAGAAGAACAGGATATTTGATATAATAAATAGATTTTGGAACATTGCTCCACATTTTTTGCCTTAGTTTTTGTTGGAGTAGATCTTGAAGTATGGGTAGATTTGAAGCAAGTTCTAAAATTGAATTGATTATCAATTCTGTAGACTGTTTCTGATAAACCTTCAAGAGTTTTGTTAAGTTATTAAGAGTTTTGACGGTTTAATTATTATCGTATGTTCATTGTGGTGTATTAGTTATTCTTTTTGAAGTTTAAGACTGAAAAAAATTTGTTGTCAAATTTTGTAAAGTCCATTCACAGTAGACCACATTCTTGGTAAAATGTGGAATAAAATTGTATTGTATGACATTATAACAATATTAGTCTTTTATGAATGGGATCCAGTGATCCATGAACGGTTTTAGTGCTTTTTCGCTTATTTTGGAAATGTTATTCGGGTAGTTCTACAAAAATAAGAATTATTGCTGCTCCATTTTTTCTGTACGTTTCTACATGAAAACATCGATTTTTTTGCATAAGAATGTGAATAACAAGTTTAATTAAACGGACAAACGAAAAAAACCGGTTAAAGAGAAGTAATTTTACTCAAAAATCTACTATTTCCTGGCAAAATCTCAATTCCCTGGTGTGTCACAAGTACAAAATTCGAACTACAATTATATTTTAACAAATCGGCTATCGAATTTAATATGGAATTACGTTATGTATATAATCTCTAATAGTTACTTGTATCGATACTAGTGTTACTAATCTCGTTAAAGCATTTTTTATCGATTATTCAATTCGCCGAACTTTGTCCTCAGTTCCAATTATCAGTCCCATGAGATTGCTGATATTTAGTTATCGAAACTTCCTTTGGGGAGACTTTACTTTGGAATGAAATTTATATGTGCATCTCAACATCAGTTACGCCTAACATCTTTAACATTCCGATTCGCGCCGTTCATTAATGTGTACACGTGTTGGACCAGTAAACTCCTCAGGACCCTGGTAAGTATTTCCATGGAAAATCATCACTATAGTATCTTGTATTCAGAATCAAAACAATTGGGTGTTCAATAATGCAGGTTATTTTCGAAGATTTGGATCTAATTAGTTAGTATTTAACGGTTTTTCATGAGAATAATTTGAAAATTCTCAGGCCCCTGTTCTCAGTCTCTTGGAAATATTGGTGACAGGACACTGAGAACCAACCAGGGGGCAAATGAATGTGGATCAATCGGCTACACTTATGTGGCACTATGCCTCAACTTTCATTTATTTATTTCAGACCAAAATGAAGCCGAAGAACAAATTGAACAGGGAGGAGATACTACCAAAGAAAAGAGATGCTGAGAGAGCCCGCTATCAAAAAATAAAAAATAATCTTTTAAATTAGCTGGACAAAAAGAAAAGGAGCGACTTGAATATTTAATAGAGAAAGAAATAGGAACCAAAAAACTAATTTCAGAAAAGACACGAGAACTGGAGAACCTATTCATCTAAACATTATACGAAAAATATTTCAACACAAAAAGCAATAAATGATTTCACAAGGGAAAATATGCCATTAGTTTCAGGCAGTGTAATTATAAATGATAGACCATTGCAACTAATACAGAATGGAACACCTAGAAGAATTGAGGCAAAGAAGCGGTCTTTAAGGCAACGACGAAAACGAAATTTGGAAATTAAGAAAAAAGATGATAAGATAGCAAAACTCAAAGCACAACTAAATTAATATAGGAAGAGGATTTATCGTTTGAAGAAGCACTTTCATCCACTTCCAAAACTAGTAGAACATGCTGAAAATTAGAATACACGAGCAGAAGTAGCAAAGAAAGCTGTATTTGGTGAAATAATAGAAAAACAAATTACTGAAAACTTAGGGAAATTGGAGATCCACGCAAAAAAGAGAACTGCACGAAAGCTACTCTTAGGAGAAGCCGTCAAACGAAACAAGCTGTGGAAACATCAAAATACGATTATTATCTAAAAGACGGTTTGGCAATCGACACAAACTAGAGAGCAAATAAAAAAATCTAAAAATTATATAGGGATGTACTAGAAACTTTTCTAGAAGACGGCAAACACAATAGATTATGAGCGGGCAAAAAAGAATTTGTTACTTCGAATAAACTAGACAAACAAAAACGTTATCGTCTGGATGTTACTCACATTTATTTTATGTTTCGTGAAAAGAGAACTATTTTTTTTAGTATATTTCAAATGAAATGTTGAGACCATTCTTGATTTGAATATTTTCTACAGAGAGAGAGAGAAGTATACTTTATTGACACTAAAGCATCAACAGGCCATCGACCGAGGTATTTCAGCCAAAAATATTTTCTATTTTGAAGATATTTAATAAAAAATAGTTCATACAAATCTGTCTATTTTCTATAAAGCTTCAGTTCCCTGAAATCGTTCCCAGTCCCCTATCCAGATGTTTATGAAAAATGTCCATAAATAAATAATTATTTGACTGGCCATTTCTGTACCGTTATCAAAGCATCCTAGTCATATCATAGGCTAGTTACAACTTATAAAATTACTTAAGAAGTATATGGACAGAAGCACCGTCAAATAATTCCTATTTTTGTAGAACTACCCATTCATAGAACGTGTTTGGTGTTACTTTTTTGCTATATGATTATTTTTGCTTTCAAATATGTCTAAGTTAGTTTTGTGATTTTCAGGATTGAAGTGTGTATCGATTAACAACTATTCCAATGATAAATAATAAGAGAACTGGATAAATACTTATAATAATATCCTAATAACGCAGGTAATTGATTATTGGAAATTTCTTTTTCTAACATTGGTAACCAAAATTGACTTAATTCGGCTGAAATACACATTAATTTAGTTGTATTAAAGCACTGATTTTTCGTCTTTTATTATTGGGCTTTTTTAGTATTATTTGCTCCGAATTGAATACGATGCCTCTCTTACCAAGCACTTCTTGTGTTCACTTATTCTGATTTTCAATGGTTTAGATGTTTCACCTAAATAAAATTTGTGGCACTAACAGGATATATGCAGTTTTTTGAAGACTGTTCTTCATTTTTTTGGTTTAGTTTTCAGTAGTATAGATCTAAACGTATATTGTTTCGAATATTGAATTGATTACCAGTTTTCTTAATTCTTTCTGATAAACCCTTAGTATACGGTATTGTTAAGTATTTGTAATTTCGTTACCAAACATATAAAAAATATTTAGGTTTTATTTTCCAAAAAATTAACAAAAAGTTTAATCACTGTTGCTACTATTATTATCAATGGATATTTTCTATACCTATTAATAATTTATTAAAGCTCAGGACAAGTTTTGCTTAATAGTTTCAAATGAATAAAAAAATAAGGCAAACCCAGGATTAATTTTGTAGATATGGTATTATTAATATGCTAATACAATAACTACGTATACTTGGCTGCTTTATTTTGCTCGGATGCAATATTTCTAGTTTAGCGGTTTTCTGTGATAATTTATGCGAATTCTCGTGGAATTTACTTTAAAGAAATAATCGCAATAACATACCTCTAATTTAAATTGCATACAAAAGACTTATCTCAAATTTCGAGGCCTTCGCCGCTTCATTTGAATGCATATTTTCAACAAAGGCGAGTGGAGAAGGAGCGAGAAATACTGGATCCTTATAGCCGTACCTTTATTTTACCACACACTAAGGAAGAACACCCATGTCCAATTTAAAAAGAAAAAACCGGGTCTCTATAAAGGACGGAGAAAAAATCGATTACTTCTCGAGTAAAAAATACAATGTTCGGATTAGATATAGTTTGAGAAAAAAGATATCTTTTAAAGAAATACGTGAGCAATTAAATGTCAATGATGTAGTGGGACAATATTGTGATTTTCACTATAACATGAAAATGGCACTGGATGATAATATTTTAAAGTGAAGAAAGGCTTAATAATTTTATCTTTTCTTCCTATGTCACGAATATACGCCTTTTTGGGATTTAGTTCGATAATACGCTGGTTCTCAGACTTGAGGCAGACACAAGCATAGTTTTCTGTTTTATAATCGTAACAAGGTCAGCCGTGTTTTCATCGAGACTGGAGGTCAGGACCTGACTTGAGCATTGCTGGATTCAGTATTTGCCAGATTATAGAACGATATAATGCCAAAAAGGTATATACAATATGTATACTTTTTTTTTTTCCTCTTCGGAGCCGTCCTTTCGCCGGTACCACCTCAGCCTCCTGGGCTTATTGTGGATACTCCTAGTGTTCTGACTACAACCTATTCAGCCAATCCGTTCCCTGTATTAGCTCATACAGGTTCTTAGCTGGTTGATTGTAGAAGTCTTCTGGAGTCATTTG
>CAJUYH010007761.1:0-16801 GCA_910591685.1 Galerucella tenella | reverse complement strand
GTCTTGTGGCCTAGTTACGCTTGTTCGTTTACCCGGCAGATTACAACCGTTTAATTTTTTTTTATGAACCGGTAAATTTTCTTTTATTCCCGTGTCTTTCCTTCCAAATCCGAAGGGTGGATTGAACTTGTCTTGTGGCTCAGTTACGCTGGTTCGATTGCCTGGCAGATTTGCCCCGAATTAAATAATCTGATCCGCTCAGACTGTTACGGCCGCCCATTTCTTCTTCCCGTTAGTTTGTCAGTCCTTGTAAATTTATAACTACAATAGACCACAGAGTAATAATATAACAAAGGAAAAATCTCTATTTATTCCGTTATTAAATCGTTAGTAGAAACCAAACCGATATTTAATTCATCCTGGTTGGAAATTTGAGATTGGTTGGTTCAAGTAAGTTCAACAAGACCCCTGGAATTATCCGTAACCTCCATCTGAGGCTATCTGGAACTCTTGACGCTAAGGGTCAAGGGGCCGTGGAGCAAACCACGTTAAAAATCTGGCGCCCGAGCATTTCGTTTTAAGATTTTAAGTCAAGGGTGGCCATAGTGACGTGTTAGTGTGGTAGAAGACCACGCATAGGAAGAAAACGCGTTACACGTTGTTTAAAAGTCAAAGATTTATCCTTCATATCTTCATGACCAGTATGAAACAATGTTTTCAACATACCTTGTGGAAAAATAACACATTTTAGAAAAAATGCACTTTTTTACCTTCAGCTGTTTAGAAGCTATAAGCAGGTTATTTAGGTGAAAATAAAAGTTTACTCCCGATATATTTTTTATACAGTGCTATTCAAAAGTCCCCTCCCCCCTCATATCTTTTGAACGGCTACACTTACATTAATGAAATTTGGAGGGTGAAAATAAAGTGTTGTAAACTTCTCTACGAATGGTGACAGGTGACGTAATAATTTTAAATAGGACCTTATGGCAAGTGATATCTCGTTTGAAAGGCATTGACATTGGCTACACAGCCAAATTAATTTTGTTTGGGTTTAAGCTAATTTTGACGGATAAATTAAATAAATAACGAAATTATTGAAATTATTTTTTTAAATTTAATTAATCAAATATCAACAATGGATTCTTACAGCAAGTGTTAGAAATGTGCTCCGTCTACTTCCTGACAGTAATACATCCTATTAGTAAACTCTTGTCGTACTCGTTCGAATGTGTCAGCTGAAATTGCATTGCCATCTTCAATAATTCTTTCTTTCAAAACGCCAATGCTATCTGGTGCCTTAGTATAAACTTTGGATTTCAAGTACCCCCATGGAAAAAATCTGGTGACCGAGGTGGCCATTCTATAGGACGCCGGCCGATCCATCTACCTCGATATTCAAGAATTAACGGCTCAATTGCATTTTGTAACATCTCCAGATACACTTCACCGCTTAAATTTGAATTTAGGAAGACAAGACCAACTATGTGGTTTCCCAAAATACCTGCCCAAATATTGACTTTTTCTGGAAATTGGGTATGTTGTTCACGAGAGGTGTGAGGATTTGTCACCTTACATTTTGTGTATTCACATTTATATTCAGGCAAAAAGTACTTTCGTCACTAAAACAAATTGTTTTTGTGTAATGTGGGTTTTGACTAATTTTATTTGTCATACATTCACAGAATTCGAGTCTTCTGTCGGGGTCGTCATCCGAAAGGTGGTGCACCATTTTTAACTTGTATGGATGAAATTTATTTTTAGCCAACACTCTCTGTACTGTACTTTTACTTACCTCACAGATAGACGCAACTTTAGTTGAAGAGGAAGTAGGGTTTACTACCATTTCAGCAACTATATCAATTTTTTTATCATCACTAAATGTTGGTCGACCAGATCGTTTGGCATCTTGAACAATACCTGTTGCTTCAAACTTGTGAAGAAGCTCCCTCAAATAAGTTCTCGAGATAGGGCGATCTGGGTATAGTGTATCTAATGTCAATGTGATGACCTTGAATTGTATTACATATTTTATGCAGGTTAATTTTAATCCACTGTATTAATTTGAATTACATTTGAAAAGCATCATATATTCTGAAATCTTTGGCATTATTTCTTAATATTCGAATTTATAAAAGAATTTTCCTTCAAAGGGATTAAAAATATGGGTCATCACATTAACAATAGTTACACTATATCTCTCATTAAATAAACGTTCCGCTTCATGGAGATTCTCTCTAGATTCACCAAATATTAAGATAGCTGCTACTTTGTCGGCTTGAGTACGTACCATTTTGCCCATGTAAACTCTTAAACGTCTCGTTAAACAATAATAAAATTAAATGTTTGAGCTATTTAGAAAAATTTTGCAAATCAACAAATACTATTTAATTAAAAACTTCAATTTTTTTGAAAACTAACCAGAGGCAGACTGAAAAATCTTCAATATTTAAATGTGAAATTATATATATAATGTTTCTAAGAAAACTTTACTCAAAGAACTAATACTAAGTACTGATTTAATGTACCTACTTTCTTTTAAAATAATATTCCCGATAATGTTTCTAAGAAAACTGGGTTGTTTGGAAAATCCCTCTCAATAATCGAATAATCTGTAAATAGGTGTAATCGTATTAAGCCGATTACAGTAGGCCACTTGCCATTTAAAATTTCTGAGAAAAATTCCCCAAACACTACATATAGGAGTAATACAAATAAAAAATATTCATTTTGCTTCTTTGAATTTAATAAAAATTGTAACGATATCTTGCTATCTTGACTTTAATTAATTTTTTAAAAATATATTTCATTGTAATTTATTTGTGACAATATTCAAAGTTTGAATTAATCTTCTTACAAAAAGAACAAAAATATATAAAATAATTATTGTTACAGATTGGTTTGTTTTCTATTATGAATAAACTGTGTTGCCTTTCTTTATCAAACTTACTAAAATTTATGTACCTCTATCACTTTTTTTTATTAAAATTAGTACATCCCGTTACCTCTGACCTAAATCGTATATTCTTTAGCATAGCTGCAACTCATTCGTTCAATACAAAATGTACCTTACGGTATACCCCCTTAAAATATATTTTGGTACGTCTATGAAATCTACTTAAATGAATGATTTATTACTCCTTGTCCTTTCTATATAGACTATAAATGTGAAATAATAATTTTGGTATTTATTCAATTTATCCGTCAAAATTAGTTTAAACCCAAACAAAATTAATATGGCTATGTAGCCAATGTCAATGCCTTTTAAACGAGATATCACTTGCCATAATGTCCTATTTAAGATGATTGTCCAGAGTGGCACTGTGACGTGATCTATTACTATTGCGTCACCTGTTATCATTCGTAGAGAAGCTTACAACACTTTATTTTCACCCTCCAAATTTTATTAATGTAAGTGTAGCCGTTCAAAAGATACGAGGGGGGGAGGGGACTTTTGTATGCCTACAAATGTTATTTCACACGAAAATACTCGAGGTATAACTTCAAAACTGTCTACTGAAAGAAATTAGGAAAAATGGTTTACGAATGGTTTATTATTTTCTCATTCATAAAAATAGAAGGTATTTTTAATAAAAACCGCTCTGTCAAACATTTTTGGTAACTGATTTCCGGTATTTTAAAGCTATTTATTATGCACTGAAGAGTCAAATGTTAGTTTTCTGTTGAAGGAGGTAAAATGACAGACATATAAAAAACAATAGACAGAGTTGTTTACAAAATGTGTATGTGCCAACATTAATTCTTACTTTACTACAAATTATTTTGTAGTAACGCAGCGTTGTCAGATGAATAATATAAAATTACTTGTAATACTTCATGTTTGATACTATTATTTAATATTTCTCTACAAACAGAATATATTTTTGCATACATATATTTTTGCATGTAAATATGTGTGGAAATTTGTTATTTGTTGAGTTTGAATCTTTTAAATTTTATTTTACATACAAGGTAGTATACTATAATTTTCCGCTCATCTTTTAAAATTTTGCGAAGTCCGGCAACGCCGCTAGCAAAATATCCCAACAAGCAGCCGCCATATTCCAATATCATTTCATTGATATTGTAATGTTTTTTTCTTATTTATTTAAACAGTTTTTACCGTGGGATAAAATTATACACTCACTATGGCTAATTACTATTGCTTTATTAAAGAAACATTTACACACTATAATAATCTTAATTTATATGCACACTACTTAATGTCTATTAATTTATCTACAATCGGTATAATAATTGTCCTAATTTATCTTCTACACTATTTATATTCACTTCTGTTCACTCACTGTATACTGAAACTGTTTACCGATTCACTGTATACTGAACAACTCCTCGATTCACTCGGAAACCCGCTATATATACCTAGTCCCTCGAATCTCTAGAAATTTCGCGCTGAACCATTGTATGGCCTGGTACATTTCTAGAACAGTCTGGATATTACCTGCGAAAGAACAATCGCATTCATCGTTTGCGACAGGACCGGCTTCGGAATTAGTGAGTTCGTAACATTGCCCCCTCCTTAATAGTAAGTTCCTCCTGGAACTCTTGTGTAGCCGGGACTGGAGTTTAAATCGGCAACTGGATCCATTCCTACACTTTCCGGTCGTATGGAAATAAGATGGTACTGTTTTCATCGGATACTGATTACGTGGGGAATAGCTGCAGATTAAAATGTGGACATCGGTATCTTCAAAGATCACTTCCGCCATATTCCTAATGACTCGCCAATCCAACTGGTTGCTCTCTATCTTAGGCATCGCTAGTTTCTTCACGTTGGATTCCAGCACGTGGTCTCGAAGACTTCGTAGCGCTTACCACACATTCCGGTAGGTGGATCGATCCTCAAATTCGTCCTTTGTTACGAGATAGAAGATGTGTCGTGAGTTGTGTTTGAGTTTCAGTGTCTTGCCAGGAGTTGGAATCTGTTTTGAAAGTTTTTCTGATTGTCCAAACTTCTTTCGAAAGACGAATGCTAAACCTCGTGCATTTTTGGTATTGGCTGGGATGTTGTGTGCCAGTGAATAGTCTTCCGTAGCGTGAATAAATCTTGTCGTTGCTCTGTAGTAACTCCAAATCTCGCTTTACCGGTACCTCCATATGCGCCCATAAATTCTTCGAAGGCAGGGTCAGGATCTTCCCGGATATGGTTCACTCCTTCTTCTTTGTCATGATCTCCTTCGAATGGCGCTAGTCGATTTTGGTGGACTACTTTCGGTTTTCCATTGGGAATCTTACTTATGCGATAGATGACGTCGTTGATCTTCTTCTTGATTAAGTATGGACCCTCCCAAGATTTTTGTAGTTTTGGAGAAAAGCCTTTTCTCCTCGTTGGGTTGTGTAACCATACTTTGTCCCCTTCTTAGAAACTGCCTTCTGTAGCCTGCGTGTCGTACCGTTTCTTCATTCTGTCGCTGGCAACTTGGAGATTCGTTCGAACCAATTCGTGTACATCGTCCATCCTTTTTCTCAACTGGATCACGTAGTCTTCTCCCGCTAGATCTTCTCCAGGACGACAACCAAATTCCAGGTCACAAGGAAGTCTCATTTCGCGTCCAAATAGGATTTTCGCAGGTGTTTCACCTGTGGACTCATTGATGGCAGATCGATATTTTCCTATGGTCCTGTTCATTCTTTCGACCATTCCGTCTGACTGTGGATGCAACGCCGTTGTTCTGGTCTTCTTCATTCCCAGCTTCTCACAAATTTCCTGGAATACATGGCTTTCGAAATTCCTTCCCTGATCGCTGTGAACTTCCAAGGGCACTCCATATCGGCTAATGAATTCTTTTACCAATACATCCGCGACAGTTGTGGCCTCTTGGTTCGGAATCGCGTAAACTTCTACCCATTTGGTGGAATAATCCATCACAACCAGATTGTATTTACCACCATTTTCTGTCGTCGGAAATGGTCCTGCGATATCTAATGCAATCCTTTCGAATGGGCTTCCAACATTGTGTTGTTTCATGGGAGCCTTCCTCTTGCGATGTGGTCCATTACTCGTAGCACAATTCGTACACTTCTTACACCAGTCCTTCACATCGTAGGAGCTGTTCATCCAATAAAACCTTTCACGGACACGCTGAAGGCTTTTCTTCACTCCCAGATGACCTTCTGATGGACTGTCGTGTAATTTCCTCAGTACCTCGGCTACTCTCGATCTCGGGATAACTATTTGTCGTCTATTTTCGGAACCATCATCGTTTTCAAGGACTCGTTTCAACAGGCCTTCTTCTAGGACAAGGGAGTCCCACTGAGCCCAATATGCCTTCAGTGTTGGTGAAAATCTTGACACTTCTTGCCAGGTAGGTCGCCAATTTTCTTGCTTCCATTGCCGGATCATCTTTAGGTGTGGATCATTATCTTGATCTTCTCTAATCCTGGTGGGTGACCATTCTTCAGTGCTTACTGTAGTTCTTGAAACTACAACTTCCTCAGATTCCACCTTGTTGCAGTGGGAATAGTCTGATTGGCATGGTCGTCTAGACAGGGAGTCGGCTTTTCGGTGACTCACACCAGCTCGTAGGAGTTATTGGTTTGCTGGAGTCCTAGGGCGCTTACATGCTTACATGCTTACAGCTGCGTACATGTCCTAGCTCGCCACAATTCCAGCATCTAATCTTCCTCGGCTTTCGTTCTACCATGCTTTTTACTAAGTTGACTAACTGGTCAAATTTATCTTCGTCACCATCTTCTTGAACGGTCCTACCTTTGGTATATTCTGACGCCTTCGTGGCTGCTTCATATTCAAGAGCAGCAGTCAATGCATCGACCAATGTTTTGGGATGGGCTAAACGAAGCGTCCTCTGCATATCAGGGTCACGTAGACCTTCAACAAAGGCCTGGATGCCTAGACATTCCATCATGTTTTTTGGTGCTGATGGATAAGCAAATCGGACTAGTCGGGCAATATCCACTTCATACTCTTGAAGGGTTTCATCACGTCTCTGCTTTCGATTCTTCATCTGAGATTGGTACAAGTGCTCTAGATGTTCGTGACCATATCGCATGTCCAACCTCTTCTTCAGCTGCTCAAAGTCATCCGTTTCTTCAAGAGGTATCGTCTGAAGCACATCCAAGGCATCTCCCCGAAGCGCGATGGTCAAGTTCACTGCCTTCTCCCTGTCTGACCAATTATTCTGCTTCAAATTGTTTAACATAGTTGGTCCATGACATCTTTCCGTCGAACGTTGGGGCCTTGACTCGAGCAAAACTGCCAATATCTTCTATCTTGGGGAGTGTTTCTGGCTTGCAGGGTTTTATTTGCTCGATCTTCTTTTCTTCTGCTGACATGTCTTGTGTTACTGAATTTGCCATTTTCCTCTTTAACTCCTGGATTTCCTCTTCCATTGTTGTAATTTTAATCTCAATATCTGATTTAAGGACGAAATTTTATGTTCGACTTTATTTTCGACAGCGGTAATGTCATTTTTTATTGACAAAATATCGGCAGAAATATCGTTCTTCATGTCAGAAATATCATTCTTCATGGTAGAAATCTTCTCGTCCATGTTAACAGAAATATCATTTTTCATGGTAGAAATCTTCTCGTCCATGGAGGAAATGTTAGCAGAAATATCATTCTTCAAAGTAGATATTTTCTCGTCCATATTAGCAGAAATGTTAGCAGAAATCGACGAGATTAGGTTGGAGGACTCGTCATTGAATAAGAATGTTTCTGGATCCAAGTCTTCACTTTCCAGTGCTATCTGCAGTCTTTCAACTAATTCACTCTTCTTCCCGGACGTTTCCAACTCGCGATTTTCTAATTCTGCTTTTAGTTCCGTCACTTTCAGTTCACATAGTCTCTTAGCCATTTTTACGTAATTATTTATTTATATTACCCCACACCTGACACCAATGTAATGTTTTTCTTATTTATTTAAACAGTTTTTAACGTGGGATAAAATTATACACTCACTATGGCTAATTACTATTGATTTTGTTAAAGAAACACTTACACACTATAATAATCTTAATTTATATACACACTACTTAATGTCTATTAATTTATCTACACTCGGTATAATAATTGTCCTAATTTATCTTCTACACTATTTATATTCACTTCTGTTCACTCACTGTATACTGAAACTGTTTACCGATTCACTGTATACTGAACAACTCCTCGATTCACTCGGAAACCCGCTATATATACCTAGTCCCTCGAATCTCTAGAAATTTCGCGATAAACCATTGTATGGCCTGGTACATTTCTAGAACAGTCTGGATATTACCTGCGAAAGAACGATCGCATTCATCGTTTGCGACAGGACCGGCTTCGGAATTAGTGAGTTCGTAACAATATTTAAAGTGGCGAGTACTGTGTTTTTGATTTATTTGCGTGTATTTCATCTAATTTAGTATTTACTAGTGAAGCAGAGGTGTTAAAAAATTAAAACTATGGTGAGACAGTGTGTGGTGTACCGGAAAATCGACTATTTGAACCCTAACCTATCTTTTCACTGGTAAGTTGTAGTAAATAAGTTAGTCATAGGCGGGTATGTGAATCCTTTTTTCACACAATCTGAATTGGCTTGATAAGGAGAAAATTGGGTGAAATTACCACTCACATACTTACACTGTACCTAATAGGTTGCTGTTGCATTTTGTATAGGTGCTAGGAATTATGTACTTTTATTCCTAGCTATAATTTACAATTTACTGGTGGTTTTACCTCATATCACAATACCTCTACTACAACACCATTATCTTCAGAAATACTAGTTAGTAGTAAAAAATAGGTAAACAGCTAGCCACTGTTGTGTACCTATAATTTTCCAATGATTTTTTATAGTTTTCCGGTAAGCCAAGCTCGAAGAAATACCTGGATGGAAATACTTGGATTCCAACCAGACAAAAAATTACCAAAGAGGCCAGAAGTATGTTCTGATCATTTTGAAGAAAATGATTTTACACAAAGGACCAATGGAACAAAAATGTTAAGGAGAGATGCAGTTCCTTATGTCGCAATCAATGACTTAACTTTGACGATGTAACTACTTGTAAAATAAATATGTATTATTTTGTAATTATTTTTATTTCATAAACCTCTCAAGAATTTGTATTACCTAGAAGAGCAAAATTAATATAAACTAAAATATACATTACTTTTACTGACAATTTTGAAGTTGGTTTAAAAAATGAAAATGTGTAATATTCTCCTTTGAGCAGTAAATATTTCAATGTGATAGATAAATTGAATTTTTTTATCAGTAGTAACAAATTTTGATATTTATACTAATTTCTGTTGCACGGTTGTTTATTAAGTTTTAATTTAAAAAATCGAAAATATTTTGAAAAAATTCCCGAATTGAGTCTATTCAATCATTCGCCCCCGTTATTTCTCCGTCTATGGTGTTTATCTGTCGGCCGCCATATTCCAACAATGGTCATATGCTTTACCTCTTCACCGCCCCTGATCATAACAATGTTGGAGTATAAACATTTCGTATTTTATGAATGAATAGCTCTGTCTATTGTTTTTTATATGTCTGTGGGTAAAATACTTCAATAATAAAAAAATATCCAATGGATTTTCCGTTAAACTAAACTGTCTCCAACCACTCTAAGATTATTACCTACAGTTTTCATATTACCAATATAAATTCATTTATTCATACGTTTGGGTTCGGATCAACAACCCAGGCACTTGAACTGAATCTTTGTACCATTACCCATGTTATCTACCTACTTCCATTCCAGGAAGCTTCGTGTCTTCTTCATAGGCCACCAGTTCATCTGGAGAAATCTTCAGTAGTTGTGATGTGTTATTTCTACTCCAAAGTGCTTCAGTCTGAGTCCTTGTAAGTTCTCACAGAAGCAGAGTATATGAGTAGGTGTTTCCTCGTTTCCTCACTAACTTTGCCCATCCTGTGCAGATGCTTTCTCAGGGTACAGTATCCAGTCACCAGAGGTCGGTAACTGTCTTCAAATTCCTCTTACCCAGTTTCAGCAGCCTGGGCGATAGTTCCTTGTCTAACTTATTTAGTAGACTCTTAGAATTGAGGTGTCCTTGTGTCAGCCTCCATTTGAGTTGGTGTTCCTTAACTAGCCAGCTCCCGACTTCCTTTCTTATGTAATCCTTTGTGATTCCACAAAACGGTTCCGGATCTGTGAAGGCTCCTTACAGTTTTCACACTACCAATATAGACTCTTTATACAAAATATTTTGCACCTATAGATGGGTAAGCGCCCCAGATTGCTTGTGTGTAAAAACTGAAAGCTGTAAATTTGTATGCGGCTTAAGAATAACGAGTCGGACATCTTTTTTATTTGTGAAAAATATTGCATGCCCACCAACTGACAAGTTGACACTAATGACAGTCGCCTTGAGGACAATCAATTATTTGTATATATTTAAGATTTTTAATTTAGTTGTTTTGTATTGCTTTAATGATCCTTTTGATTATAAAAAGTCAGATATTTAAAATTTAAAAATACCTAATCAATTAAAACAACGTCGAAAAAAGCACCAAATAAAAACTAAATGCATTCAAATACGATCATCAGATTCATTAGAGCGACTGTCACATAAC
Source organism: Galerucella tenella (assembly GCA_910591685.1). Lineage (NCBI taxonomy): Eukaryota > Metazoa > Arthropoda > Insecta > Coleoptera > Chrysomelidae > Galerucella > Galerucella tenella. Next base: position 6,302 of record CAJUYH010007761.1, on the reverse strand, counting down.
GTCACGTGAGCTTGCCCTATTGGGGTGAGACACCCTGTATGACTGACGTCGTTCATATTTATTCTTCTTTATTTTTAGTAAATTTTCAAAATAAAAAACTACAGATGTTTTATAAAAATAAACACGTTTTAAATCAGTGTTGTTGGTGTCGATTACATCGCAGATCTAGGAAGGCCAGGTGTGCAAATTCTTACAACAGAGATATGGACCGAAACAGAGACGGAAAGAGAGCGAGAAAGAAAAGTTGGCGCTTGTAAAGTAGCGTCGGTGGCGACAGCGACATAACATCGGCGCCACTAAGGAACTTTGGCTTGGCTCATCTACGTCTTGGCACTTTGCTTCGCAATGCTCGGTTAGGTTCTAGGTTGTGTGTATTTGCGAGAAAGGAACGGACGTTCCGTGACCCCGCGACTTATTCGGAGTAGACTTAACTGCACATGATCAAATTTTTACTGAAACAAAACATATCTAAAGTTATTGGAAAAAATTATATTCAATTTAAATCTTAGTATTTTTGGTAAATAGCAATTATATTGTGCCAGTGAGCTGCAGTTCGAATTTCTACAATTGCAGTTTTGAGCCGCTGGCCCGTTACATACAAGTATTCATTACACCAAAGGTTAATTTTTAAAAATGTTGCTATTCTTGTAAAATCTTTAAATACCTACGTTAGGTTTGGTTTGCATAGAGCAAAATAATCAAAATATATATTTTGGTTTTATTGATATCCAATCGACTATATCAAATTATATTACTCGTTCGTAGGACACAATAATAGAACATGGAAAGAAAAAATATAGAGTCTGGGAATGCCTATTCAATTTAAAAAAATAAATTTTCTGAAAAATAATTAACTGTTTTTTCAATGTTTCAGAATCTTTCAGTAATTTTTAACTATTCGGTATTTTTTATTATTTGATGTGAATCTTTTATGTATACTGCAGTTTGTATATACCAAAGAAATGTACGGTAGAAAATGGGGAAAAATAGATAGATAGATAGATAGATAGATAGATAGATACATACACCACAAGGAACATATAGAGGATATTGGATGTAAGTATTCAGCAATCGTTAAGCCCATTGTTACATAATAAGTAGCCGACGCATCCTTACTCCACTATTTTGAGCTTTTTCAGGTGCCCATTTAAGCGACAATGTCCTGTTAGGATCCCTGTTAAAACTCTCAGTGCAGCTTTACTTTGACTTACGCATTCATTTGATCTAAACGGGTGGTAGTCATCAAGTAGAATCTTTGATGGTCTACTAGATCTTTCCAATGGTGAGGACTTCTCTTTTTTTTCGGCTTTGCTTATTCCTTCCAATATTACATTGGAGCTGATACCACAAAAGGTTTCGGCAACCAAAAGGGTGTTTCAGTGTCCCCCCCCCTCTTTGCCAGTTTATTTGCTATTTCATTTCCTTTTATTCCAGTTTTTCTTGGAATCCACATTAAGGTGACTATATTGTTTTCTCACAAAAGTTCAGTGATTTAATGTCTTCTTGGCTATCCGACATTATGATAATCCATGGCCTTCTATATCCTTTGTCAATACTGAACTGGGCACACTATCTTTGGGTGTGAATTTTCACATGAAAAATACTTGGAGCATTCCCAAGCTTTCCCTTTTCCTTTCCTAGCCCGTATACTCCTATCCCAGGGCCTTCTATATTGCTTTTGAGCCGTCAGTGTACCATTGAATGGCATTCTTTCCAAGTCTGGTTATGGTATTTGGATCCCATTCCTTCTTGCTGCTCAACTTCGTAACGAATTCCTTTGAAAAGTTATACTTTTTTATCATACCGTCTTGTGGCATGTCCCAGGTTTTCTGATTTATAAGTTTTTTTTAAGATTACCTCTATACTTAGTCTGTATTCTGTAGTCTGTTATCTCTCTCACTTTCCACCACCATGTGTAGTTGTGTGAGGTTGAGAATCATTCACATCAAGCTTAATGGCTTCGAGGAATTTTCTTTTCTTAGTGGAAGTTATTAAGATGGCTTTGGTGGGGTTGATGTTAAGTCTCACTTGCAGTTCCGACATCCATTTGGATGTTGTATTGTCTACACCTCTTCTATTCAATGCTCTTTTTACAGCCACTTGGAGAGTATTGTCACCGCTGCTTACTAAAGAAACCATACTAGGGACCAAAAAAGGAGAGTGACGGGACTACTTACCGGTCTCTATACCAAAGAAACACATGCATAGAATTGGAAACAGCCTCACACATTGTTCCGATGTGAAGCACTGACTCATTGGATATATAAACTCGTAGAGCTAAGCGCCCAAGAGAGTATTTTTCCAAGAAACACCTCGAGAAAAGACCGTTAAGGATAAACGGTACAACTAAGAGCACAAAAAGCCTGAGTCTGAGGTGCTGAGGACTGGCTGGCCGTGGAACCGTACAAATCAATCAATCAACAAAGAAGAATAATTTCTGAACCTAGGGAACTATTAATATTGAAATAAAAGAGGGCACACAAAAAAAAGGTAGAACGTGTCGCGGGACACACGGTAGGAAATTTAGTTCCTTTTAAGCAAAAAATATGTAATACATCTGACGTTATAGATAAACAATTTGCATATTCCTCAATGGTTGAGTAGTAAGCAAACCAGACTCTTACGCGGTAGACCCGGGTTCGATTCCCCGTGAAGCAACTTTTTTTTAATTGTTGATTTTATTTTTAAATAATTATTTTGCTTGATATTGATAACAACAACAGGTAGACGCTTGAAATATTTTGCATTTTGCATATTTATTGTAGATTAAGGTACGGTACCCTTCGTGCGAGAGTCCGACTGGCAACATCTACTTATAACAGCATCGCATATTTAAAAAGGGAAACCGTAACATTGTACAAAAAATTAGTTAGACATAAAATTGAATTGGTACGATTATGAATAAAATTGTTGAACATTTTTAATTTCAAGTTATATACTGTTCGACTCGTGTGGATTGTCCATATCCACACTAGTTGCACAAACTACTATTCTGCACAGTTTACAAAATGGAAATGTAGGCTATATCGGTTAACTGAACGGATATAATTTCATATACATCCTAGAACGTATATGAAATCCACCAATCAGCATTCGAGTTTAGTATCCGTCACTCATCTTTTTTCAATTTAAAAGAAACGTCAAAATAACTTGCCAAAAAAAGTTTCTCATAGAAGAAGAAAGAAATGTTTTGCTACCAATCTACATAGCTGGTGTTTAACCATAGATTTTCAACAATAAAGTAGATGACTTTAAATGATAGTCTGTTGTGGATCCTGAAAATCCCGCAAACAAAACTTATTTGCAGACAAATGGAAAAAATAGTGCAGTTGATGAAAATTCCTTGGATATGTATACTCCCACAAGTAAACATACAGCCTCTTGTTCTCACATAAAATAGAAAATGCCGACGCGTGTATCACTGTATAATAATAAAACATCATGTTTTAACAGACTCTGTATGAGAATCTGCAGCCGTTAAATAGGATATTCGTTCAGATGCTCTGTAATTAATTTCGTTGATCATACAACAAAGTAACAAATCAAAGTGACAAAGATTTATGGTGTGACAATAAGATTATGAAATTTAGAACAGACAATCATAGATTTTGAAAAATAGTCTCGATTCAAGTGTTCCCCTTGACGGTTTTAACGTGAATCGATTATTTTGAATTTGAAAGAATTTAGGGTAAGTATAATTTTCTAGATTATTAGAGTAATTTTCCTTTTACAGCAATGGGCTCATTTACATATTTTTTTTATTTTACCATTACGAAGAGCACATCATTTTGAGGCTCTGTGCAAAAAATTAGACTTCAGCGAGACTCCTAAGTCGCCTAAAAAAATTATAAACATTAAACAGCGCTCCTCTCCGAATTTCATGCGTGACGTCATCGCATATGAAATCTCTCGGTCAGAGAGCGGATACCGAGCCGATCGTTTTTCGGTTAGATGATTACTTACAGTACTTTGCTTGCTTATAATATGCGCATTATTTTTTATTATACGTTTCAGCAAACTCTAAACAGTGTTATATTTGTGAAATAAGAACGTTTAAAAATAATTTCATCTATTCGACACAATGGACCAGAACCAGAGTAAAAAAAGCTATAAATATTGGGCGGTTCCAGAATTTAGAAGTACTACAGTTAAAACATCTAACAAAACATTTATTTCTATTAATAAGGATGCAAAAAAAATGGAATGGCAGAAAAGCATAAAAAGACTCGAAGCATTCACTGATAAGTCAACATACTTTGTTTGCGTATTTTTAGGATTTCATTTTTCTTCAATCAGAATCGTTATAAATCACCTTATAAAATACGTTGTGAATCCATATTGAGAGGGTTATTGAAAACCACACGCTTGTATTAATCTAAATTTATTAAAAAAAGTAGATAATATTGTTCTTATAGCTTGTGCTGTTATTAATGTTCAAAATTATTTAATAAAATAGTGGGTCAGTTCTTCACAAATTGAATTTTATTAAATACTGCTTTTTTCCAAGAACAGATAATCTTTTTCAGTAGATCATTAACAAAATTGGCGTATATTATATGTTTTAAAAGAAATTATTCTATTTGATTCAAAGTCCAGATCAGCTCTAACAAATATCGCTTTCTTACCAGTGAGGTGCATGTGCATTTGAATCTGATGTAAACATTTGGAACCAATATTACCTGCTACGCCAAAATAAGTTTTTCTTGTTCTTTCCAGCATTGAAGATTTAATTTCCACTACACATTCATAATAAATTTGAGAAGCTCCTTTAATTGGGCAGACTGCAGTTGAAAAAATTGCAATTTTTTACTGAGTAGCCTGTAGCGTTATCTCCGTAACTTTGTCCACCAGACCAGGAATAAAATAAAACATCTGGAATCACCCTGTATATCATTTGAGAGAGCATGTATTTATGAAAATATTGACATTTTTAATCATTCTGGCCGGAAAACAGCCGAAAACGATGTGTCACATAGTATAAAATTATAATTTAATAGACTCGTGTTTTTTATTAGAAAACTTCATAATCATTAGCAAGTCCACTTCTGAAAGAAGTTTGTCTGTTTGTCTGTTTTTTTTAAATTAGGTCCACTCATTTTATTTTATTAACACAAAAATTTTGTAAGTAATTCAAAATAAATGAATTCTACGCGAGGCACGTTACAGTCAGAAGCGTAATGTTAGTGCACATTAACTTTCATATGCGGTGACGTCACAGTCATAGTCTTCGCCCCGCTACGGTACATATTCTATTGATATGAAATGTTCAGAATCATATTTTTATCCTAAGTACTTTGTTTTACGGCTGTTAAAAATGATTTAAAAATTTTAGTAAACGAGCCCATTGAGGCGGTGAAAAAGATTTAGTCTTGCCCTTGGGAGGCAGTATTTTCTTACCTCTTTGAAAGGTGTGTTTGTACTGATTTTAAAATCTTTCAGTAAGAGCACCCTGTATACCATTGTGATTATATAGCATTTAAAAGACTAATAATAACTTGTATGTGTGTTTTTGTCTTTAATATATTCATGCACACACGATACATTATTTCACATATGTGACTCTTACAATGGTTAGTACGCCTTCACATCCTGCATTCAGAAATTCTATCCTTTTAAAGTTGTTTTGTCGTATTGGTGTCGCCGGCCAGTCTTAACTATTCGCTGCCGCCAGCGCCAGCATTAAGTCGCCAAAGCTATTGTGTACTTGAAAACGAATTGTCCCATTAAATCATATACCTTTTCTGTGACTCATACGCTGACATTATATTATGTCAATTTCTAATTTTTTCAGGAATTCAGGAAACAAACAAACATTGTTATTTCCTTTTTAAGCGACTCTTTTTGTTATTTGGAATTATTAATATTTATTGTTATTAGATGAATATGTTGTAAAATAAAACATTTTAATAATCTTACATCTGCATAATCGACGATAGGTTTGATAAAAGCTATGTTTTAAAATAAAGAAGAAAGCCAACAAGATCGAGTTGAACTCGAGTGGAGAGGGTTTCCATAAGTAGAAGAGCCAGAACATTGTGGGTGGCTTAACTTGGTGCCTTCCGACAGGAAAAGATTACAGGGACGTCATAAATATATGAGCTAGTTTCCAAACCATTTTCGATCTAGTGTTGCACCCTATTTGAACTTGAAAATACCTATTACCCACTATTTGAATTCTTAAAGTACCTACTTATAGCCTTATTAATAATAAACACTATAACAACATACTAACTAATGGTAATGTAGGTACTTATAGCATGCTAAGCAGATCATATTAATAATTATTATTGAATACTTAGGCC